>KZ506302.1:154424-183879 GCA_002844005.1 Limosa lapponica baueri | reverse complement strand
GAGCAGCACAGGGGGACAGGAATGGGGATTGTGGTCAGTTCATCATGCGTTGCCTCTGCTGCTCCTTCCTCTTCACGGCAGGACTCCTCACTCTCTTCCCCTGCTCCAGCATGAGGTCCTTCCCACAGGAGACAGTCCTCCATGAACTTCCCTAATGTGGGTCCTTCCCATGGGCTGCAGTTCTTCATGAGCTGCAGTCCTTCATGAGCTGCAGTCCTTCAGGAACAGACTGCACCAGCATGAATCCCCTTATGGGGTCACAAGTCCTGCCAGCAAACCTACACCACCATGGGTTTCCCATGGGGTCATAGCCTCCTTCAGGCATCCACCTGGTCTGGTGTGAGGTCTTCCACAGGCTGCAGGTGTGCAGGCTGCTGGTCCACTGTGGATCTCCATGAGCTTCAGGGGGACAGCCTGCCTCACCATGGTCTTCACCATGGGCTGCAGGGAAATCTCTGCTCTAGTGCCTGGAGCACCTCCTCCCCCTCCTTCTTTGCTAACCTTGGTGTCTGCAGAGTTGTTGCTCTCACATATTCTCACTCTCTCCCAGCTGCAGCCATCCAGGTTTTTTCCCCCCTTCCTAACTGCGTTATCCCAGAGGTGCTACCGCCCTTGCTGATGGGCTCTACTACAGCCAGCAGCGGGTCTATCTTGGAGCCAGCTGGCTCTACGGGACATGGGGGAAGCTTCTTGCAGCTTCTCACAGAAGCCACCCCTGTAGCACTCCTGCTACCAAAACCCTGCCATGCAAATCCCACACAGCAACATTGATCTAATAGAGAGAGGACTTGAGAAACATGGATCAAATTCCCGAGCTTGCCCTGGCCATGCACCCCCTCCCCTTCCAGCACCCAAAATTGCCTTTCCTTTCACCTCTGTGTTGAATTTGGTGATGGTTCAGGGAGAAGATCTTTCTCTCTGTATGCTCAGGAAATCTGGTGGCTGCTTTCATCGGTTCATAATAAAAATTATTTTTAAAATTGCCCCAAGGCGAGTGGCTTAAAAGGACATTTGAACTGATGAAAATTTTGGAGAATTGAGGACTTTATTTGATACTTTATACTAATGAAATTTCTAGTCTCGATGCAATTTTTGTCATTTTTCAATTTGCAAAAAGTCATTGAATGTAATTTACCTAAACTTTCAGCCACGTTAAGGTGTTTCCGGACTCTATTTTTCACAGCTGATGAGAAATAATATATGCAAAAAGAAAATGGGATGAATGATTCAATGCAGACCATTAGAAGCAATTCCAATTTCTGAAAAATAGGTATTTAGAAATGAAGTAAATAAGAATGAAAGAAAAAAAAGGTAATTCTCCTGTATGAGAGCCCTGTTCCAGCAGTGTTACTAAATCACAGGGAAAATTTCAGAGAATTTGTAATTACTCAGTTTTACAGAGAAATGCCACTAAAAATGTGAAAAGTGTTGTTTGAATATATTTTTTAGGTTGGTACATGGAAATTCTTGATTTTATGTGAAGAAACAATGAAAGAAGTAGGAAGTGAAGAGGCAACTGCTAAATTATCACCTTCAGCTCTGTGAACCATGCCAGGTTATGGGCAATGCAGAATAGGGTCTACTGCCCCTACTCTGACTTCTTTGTTGCCATCAAGTAGGCCTGTCCCAAATCTTAAATTTCATTGTTCAATATTAGAAACAGACGCCATGTAAGTAAGTGTGACCTGCCTTTCCGATTTGCTGGGGACCAGTTCACTACACAGAATGGTGATGGAGATCCAGATACATTTAGCTGGTCAAATTTAGGCATCTGATGGTTGACATTTAGCTTTCCTTTGATTGGCATTATTTCACAGGAGGTGTTGTCTTTCTCTGCTGAGGCACATGCCAGCGTTCACTTTACTTCCATTAACATATCACTCTTAATCAAAACCAGTGTTCAGGCGTCTCTGCATCCTGTCATCTTGCCAATCATTAATGCTGGTCACAGGAGTATATTTTTGCCCTACTTAGCAAGCCAGACAATTTTGCCTGAGTCCTTTGAGACCCTTGTGGGACACATCCCCGCTTTCCATCTGTTTGCTGAAATCTGCAGGGCTGCAGGCCATTCACACGCCTCTGTGAGACCAGGCACTGGCAGGAGTCTTATCTTTAAGAAAGAAAGCAAACTTTTCATGGCATTAACAGTAGGACTGAGAAATTCAGTATGTAGTTATGAAAGGCCAAGCCTGACAGTGCCCTTAATCCAATTAAAGCTACGTCTGAAATACTGTTGTTGTTTTTGCCTAAGTAGTTAAGCAGTGCTTAGAATCTTGCATTAGGACAATCAAGAAATAAATAATGATTAGGATGTGACAGAAAGATCTTGGGTTTGTAATCAGTTAAGGCCTACAATTGATTAAGACGTATAAACCAAATTATCTCCAAGACCAGAATTCTTCATTTTCCAAAGACCAGTCCTGTGGTTTAAGTTTTTTATCACTTTGTAGCAGTAGATGCTAGTTGAAAGATATGAAGATTTTAATTAGAGCCAGAAGCTTAAATATACATGAAGAGATTAAAATAAAAAAGCAAAATGGGCTGTTTAATATATTTTATCAATTTCAAGGATTCTCTTAAAGTACTTGATCCCTCTTTCCACTGTGTTCACAGATTTTTCAAAATTGTCTCTTCATTTCTCCTTTTGGGAGCCAATTAATTTTTTTTTTAGGGATACTCTTTTGATTTGTATTTTTCAATGTACAAAGCCACAGACCCATTCCTGACAACATTTTCCCAAGTTGAAAGTACATTTTAATAACTGAACTCTACATACCCAATGGCAAGGAAGTTTGTGCGAATTCAATTTTACTTGACAAGTGTAACAGATTATAACTAAGTGGAAATTACTTTAATGGGCATGGATTTAGTGGTTTTAGACATAAAGCTAATCTGGAGGAAATCTTTGTGGAGTGCAGTGGAGATAAAAAAATTATACTGTGGAGCACAGTAACATCTGTTTGCAGTTTCCCATATGAATTTAGCTCTTCAACCCTTTGGAATTTGCTCCATGGTAATTAGCAGGATTTAGCCTTTTTATAGTATTAATTCAGCAAGGAGTTCCTTTCATTCTCTATTTCACATTGCTCTGTCCTTACCTTGCAGATGGCTAAGAGCTATATGATCCAAATAGAGTTCCAGCTTTTGACTTTGGTTGGTCTGGTTTTCTTTTCATTTTTTTACTTCTCACAGAATTGATTTTGGTCACATTTGCTCATATAAAATGATTATCACCATTGGTTGCCATCAGTGGTTGCTAAAAAAATGTAAGTTCTTGTGCAGAAGACTGAAGATGGGAATATAAGGTGTGGGAGGAAGATATGGAAAGCCAGAAGAGGACAATGACAGAGCTGGAAAATGTGAGATAAGGAAAAAAGGTTGGGAGGGCAGGAGAATGTCAGGACAGTGACAGAGCTGGGAAAAACTGGAGAAGGCTAGGGAAGAAGATAATGGGAAATTGGAGGGACCCTTAGCAGGAACAGGAAGAAATACCATGAGAGCAGCAAAAATCTTGTGGACTCAATAAGGAACTGATGTGAAGGAAAATGTGTACATGTGACTCACTAAAGGCAAATTTGAAAGTAAATGTGACTCAGATATGCAATCAAGTGAGTTAATTTTTCCCGAGCTGAAGTTCTGCCAGCTGCAGCATCCAATCATCTCTGGCTGTGTCTCTAAAGTATTTGAAAGACATTTCAGAGGCTAGCTGCATTTACCTGCATTGTATCAGGCCGGCAACATGCACTGCCTAGGATCTCTGTGTGGGTCCAGCCTGTTCTTGTGATCGTATTATGGTGAGGGTGTTGAGTAGATCATGGAACTGGGTGCCCACAGCCTGATTAGTGTTTTCTTCTGCAGCAGATGGGAATGATAACAACCTGGGTTTGGGTCAGTTTGGATGTACAGGTCAGTGGAGACCATGCCAGGCTGCACACCTCTCCCAGGACTGGCCAGGTCATGTACAGCATAGACAGGGATCCTTCCTTTCCTTTTGCAGACCAGGTGAAGACATGATGTCACTATGTTTCCTCATGGTGTTCACCAGGTTGAAGGTCTGAATTTCAGGCCATTTTTTGCATTCTTCTTTTATGGAGCCTTCTTTGGGGATTTTGTAAGATTCCTTCCCCTGGGACATTCCCCCACCACCCAATGTAAAGTGGAGTTCGACATAGGTCTCCTCACTGAGACAACTCAAATAAATTTGGCCTAAGTTTCATCTGAAATCACCATAGAAGAAGATGCACCTTCTAGTAGTGCTTATATCTTTATGGATAGCTAGGATAGGTAGGGTCCTCCCAGGTTGGACTTTGGGGATGATCTGCATCTGCTGAGGTTATACGGAGAGAGACGAGAAAGGCTGACTTCAAACTGACTGCCTAATGCAGATTAGATGCCCAACTGTAAGGTTAAAATTTTGTGAGATAAAGCTCAGAGTATAATATGCATACACATTTATTTATTAATTAGAGAGTTTGTTTTGGTTTGTGATAGCAACTCTATTAGGAAATGGTGTGGTTTTGTTTCCTGTTGTGGCATCAGAAGTAGATAGTCTAACATTGTAATGGAAATCGGTATTATATTTAAATTTGTGAAAAATTAGATTGGATCTTTTACAGAGGTTTGGTTACTATTGTTGAAGATCAAACAACCACCTTCCTCCCTCATGATTTCTATTCTTCTTGAAGGTGTACCATGTATTAAACCACAACATTTTGGGAAACATGTTTTTATTATTCATATCAGATTGTTTGTGAATAGTAAGAAATTTTTCTACAAAAAGAGGAATTACTTCTGGACCAGACTTCTGTATAAGCTTGGGTTTCTTTATTCTTATTAGGAGTTCTATAAATAAGAAATGCTGCTTTGTGTTGTTATCTCTTCTACCAAACATGGGCCTCTCCTGAAAGCATTTCTTCCAGCTAAGTATTAATTCAGCAGACATTCCTGTCTTTTCGTTTCAGCACCTTTTTTTATGATGTGTGAAGGCAAACGACTAGTCCCTCTAAGCTCCCTTAATAGTCAATGGAGAAAAATAGGCACTTTTATGATGCAACTCAATTGCCCTGTTGTGGACATTTAGTTGAGAATGAGAAAAATCACACCCTGTGAGTGACTGTTTCCCTCCAAGAGAGTATATGCTACTAGATCATAGACATTTTGTTATGAGTCCACCCTTGTTTTCAAGATGTGTTATATATACATACATATATCTGTATATGCTATATGTGTGTATATAAATACATGCACATACCGTATATATAAGCTGTCTCTTCATTTGAATATATGCTTATATATAAGTTTATATGCTTATGTATATAGTTAGAATATAACTTATCTATAACTTCTTATAACTTCTATCCTTAACTTCCTAGGGAAGATTTGAAGCACTATGATGCTAGCTGCTTCTGAATTGCTTTCAGACTCTTTATGACTAGTATTGGGTTTGGGCTATTCACTGTTTACAAGTCAATGTGTCCCAGTATTTGGGACATCTATTGTTCACATTTATTTTTGCATGTATATTGTATCTGTAGATAAAGGGCAGGTGTCCAAGGACACAGCATCTCTCTCTCCTCAGGCTAGTTCATTCAGAGATGGAGGGAGATGGGAAACTGGACTAGGTATTTGTTTTCTTTATAGAGAAATCTGTTACCCAGGCAATTAAATTAAATGCCTTGGCATGCTAATGAGTCTTTTTCCCCTCCATCTTTTAAAGATGTTCCCATTCATCCTCTTTTTTCTCAGATACCCAAATGCGCAAATAATTAGTCGCCTTTCTCTTCTCTGCTGAGGTCCATTAACCATTGCTGGGCCATTGCTGAATCATTTTGATTCAACACCATGGTTTTCTGAAGACAGAGCAGGCTGAGTCATTAAAAAACGACTGAGTACACAATATGGTGGGATGTAACTTTCTGGTCCTGTCACAGATAAAGACTCCTTTACAGTACTCATTAATGACTCATGCAGTATCTTTGATATCTGGAGAGTTTGTGGCCATTTTGGTTACTGTTGTAAATATTATCAGTTGTGGTGCTTAACTTCCTAATGTTTAGCATCTTGACTGAACTGTCCTATTTTTCTGAAAAAAAAAGGAGACTCTTCTGAAAAGGAGTAAAGCTTGGAGGACTGGAGTCTCTTTTCAGATGCTAAAAGCAGCTAATCCAGAAAGCCTCTGGTGTTGTTCTTTTGTTGCATCAGGGGCAGAAACTCTGCAATGAGTTCAGTCTTTCCAGCCAAGTATAAAACCAACAAATAGGTCTGCCAAAAGCCATTAGATGTTCTTGCAGCACCCAAGCAGTCACTGGCTGGTGCTGTCTGCTTTTGCGTTGCAGTTAGTGCTTGTCCTCAGCGATGAATTTGCAAGTTTCATGCATTATATATGAGACTGAGATATTTGGCCCTCCTTATTCACCCCCCTCTGCTGTATTTCTGTTTCACGTACTATGACCGATGTCTTGCAACATCTCATTCTCTTGTCCTGTTTGCCACACACATTAGACCAGCATTTGTGTGATCTCCTGATCACTTGTATCCAGCAGGTACAAGAGAGGCCCTGATGTAGCAAAGCCTGGAAGGAGCCTGTCTGGAAAAGCGTCCTGAAGTTATGGAAAAGTTAATCTATATTTTTAGGCTCATTTCTACAAATCAGGCTCTTCAGGGAAGGAAATTGCTAGAAATTTTCTTTGGCTTTTGCAAGTAATGTGTTGGTGTCTAAAACACCATTTTCTGGGGTATTAGACTCTGAGTTCACTACACCTGTGTTTTCCCCCCTCTGTGGAGTGCCAAGTCCTCATTCACCTTCCCTTCGCATGTAAGCAGGCAGGTAATCAAAAAGAGGCACACAGAGAAATGGAAACTGTCCAGATGAGAGAAAACCGCGTGTTAGCTAAGGGAGCTGGGCAGACCAGGGAAGAGGAAAATTGGAGATCATCTTCTATATCCACATACCAAAAATCTTGAATCCTTAGTTCTTCATCTGTTTGGGGGAAGAAGTTTAAAGTGCTAGCAAGAAATAACAGGGACAAGCAGACATCTCTCTGTCCCTGTTTAAGCCTCTAGGGTGAAAGAATGTGTTGAAGATCGGATTAAAATAAAAAGGTAAATTTCTGAAAAACCACAAAGCAGTAACTCTTGAGCCCCTCAGCTAACAGGAACAAGAGAAGGGACCTGAAAGGAGATTGAATCTGCTTCTGAAGAAACCATTACGGGGGTGGAAATGGACACTGACTCCCCAGCTATCACTCAGAATAACAGCTACTCCTTCCGTCAGCACCACAGCCATCCCAGCCCGTTCATGCTGCATATTTTCTGCCCTCCAAAGACTTGCTTTTTCCATGGGGGTTGGCAGACTCAGTGTGGCACTGTGATAAGGTCTGAAGGCAGAAACCCTCCGCACAGAAGCTTGAGGGACAGAGAAACTTTGAGTCAAGGAGTTGGTCTGACATCTGGGGAGAGATTTGGAGGACTAACAGCAAGCACAGTTTGGGGAAAAAAATTTCCTTCTTGGAAGTGCTCAGAGGTCTGTGAGATAGGCAATGGAACATCCTCCGAACACGTGGTGTTCCTCGCTTGTCCCCGCACTGAGCGTGAGACCACGAGTTCAGGTTTCCCCTGTGCTCACGGCTCCTTTGAGCTGCAGGGGCTGGGAGAAGAGAAATGTCTTCAGCCTGTCCCGCAAAACAAGGCTCCCAGCAAAAGTAGCTGTTTTCAAGTGGCTATTCTGATGTCACTCAATTCCTCTCATGAAGTCATCGCTTAATGCTTGTTACTATAACAACCTGTGGGTCTTTTTCGCTATTACTCATGCAACACAAATGCGTACAGGTGTGTCACTGTTGTGAAGTTCACCTTTAAAATGTTCATTTAAAAATATCTCTCCTATGCAGTATCTCACTGGGACAAAGCACACGGCTTTACAGAAATATTACTTTTGAAGAAAAGCCAGCTCCAACTCATCCTGTGCTGTCTGAATAAAAAATAAGTAAACTAAAGGAAAGAGCATTCTTTGAGTGAACCAGCGTTTTAGCTGAATACTTCTCTCTTTTATGTTCAGTATTGCCAAAAGGTTTTTCAAGAGCTCATTTAACCACTTACTTTCTGTTTTTGAAAGTCTTGTTCTGTGCAGGGGAGTTCTTCGACTATTCGTCGACTATTGTGGTTTTCTGCATCTGTACTATTTTAGGAATGGTGATAAACAGAGCAAGTGCCCTAAGGAACAGTGTTTATAATTTTTCTGGGCATTATTAAGCTCATGTGAAATATCTGTATCTTTAGTACAGTAAAGACTAGCAGGAAAGATGCCAATACAACAGATCATATTATGGATGGGAAATCCCTTTTGGTGGCATTTGAAATGCTGGTGCTGATTCTGGACCAACAATGAGCTCCATGGAAGAAATGAATGACAGTAAGCCAGACAGATTTAACCATCTTCTTGGAGTTATCTTCAAATCTTTCTGTGGTGTAAACAAGCTCAATGAAATATTTACGGTCCTGCATTTTGCCTCTTACTGTGGTGGAGTACAATAGTTAAGGGGACCCCATGAACCGTGCTGCCATAGACCTCAGCACTTGGAGCTCATCTCCTGCTCCTTTCCCAGTCACATGCTCTGTCAGCAAATGCTATACAGATCGGTAAGGAAAAATATAACAGAAATGGTGCCAACAAGCTGGATTCAGTCCCTCAAAGAAGCCTTTCTCTCTCCATTGACTATAGGAGAAGCCTAGGGTGACAAGTCTCTGATTTCAGGGCCAGAAGGAAGTGTGCAAAGCTCAGATGGGATTGTCCTGGCCTTGGTGGCATCTACCTGTGGTGCAGAAGCAGCTACAGCTCTGCTATTTTTTGGTGCATTATCCTTTAACTGATGCAATATGTGTTGTCTGAGTGTCGTAAGTTTGAGGGATGAGCACTGTAAAGTAACCACTTTCATGAAATATGCACAAGCTTTCAGACGGTATTTTTTAAGGGTTCATTTGTTATTTCGACTTAAAGCTTTTTTTTCTCCCAATTTTTAAAATGGATTTTACAGTTTTCAAAATTTTTTGAGCTCAAGGTAATTTTATTTTACTTAACTTTTCTGTAAAGGGGAGCTATGAAGTGCTGGTAAAGGGGTATCAGTTTATCTCAGTGAAGCTGCCTACATATGTGAAGCTTAATTGTATTCCACTGGTTCTCCACTCCCCACTGGCATCCCTGGGGGTGCAGATCACTGCTCTGGTGACAGACATACCTGGCAGGGGACGACTGACCCGCAGCCAGCCTCTGTGTCTCAGTAAACAGCATAGGGGTCAGCCTGGACCTTTCTGTGGGGTGATGTTCAGATGAACCCTGCCTCCAGCATCAGTCACTATAATGTCTCCAGCTCCTGTGGGCTAAACTCTCCAGAGAGGGTTCTGGGAAGCATCATAAACAATGGAAATTAAAGCTTTATTCTTTTTTCTCTCTCAAGAAAAGTTTCCTCATCTCCAGAGTTCATGGAAGCAGCTTATGAAATGGTACCCAGATTTCTACTGTGTGAGGTTCATGTTGGAAAAGAAGTAAAAGTAAGAATAAGAGGTACTTAAAGACAAGTCTTACTTCAGAGGGGTAAAATTACCATTAGTGGCTTCATTCTTCCAGTTTTCAGTCAGATAAACTCTTTACAGTTTAAAGATGGTGCTCCAGTCAGGGACTTACAAACTATGAATCCTTTCTTTTTCTTTTTGTTCTGGACAGATATTTCAGAAAAAAATGCCATGGAATCAGTTCAAAGAATTATATTAAATAGATGGAAATATCAAACAAATGTACAAAACAGTCTTGTGCCTCAATAAAAATACAGAGTTCAGCTTGCATCACCATGCAGTCCCATTCATGTAACACTACTTTAGCTGCAGGATTTGTGAGTCAGTGTTTCTACTGTCAGATTTCTGACATGTGGGCTGACAGCACTTAGGTTGGCCAGTACAATTTCACAACATCCGGAGTAAATGACTGCTGAAATTTTTTTTCAGCCTAGTTCACAATCAGGGAAAGAAGCTGTGTGAGAGATGGTATTGCCTGATTGCCACATGTGAGACTGACTTTTAAAATTCTTGTTTCCATGTCACTGTTGCTTGAGTACACTGTTCTTGCTCTTCTTCCGTTACATACAATCATAGAATGGTTTGAGTTGGAAGGGACCTTAAAGATCATCTAGTCCTACCCCCCTGCCGTGGGCAGGGCCACCTCCCACTAGGCCAGGTTGCTCACAGCCCCATCCAGCCTGGCCTTGGAACACCTCGAGGGATGGGGTATCCACAACTTCTCTGGGCAACCTGTTCCAGTGTCTCACCACCCTCAAAGTGAAAAATTTCTTCCTAATATCTAATCTAAATCTCTCCTCTTTCAGTTTGAAGCCATTACCCCTTGTCCTATCACTACATACCCTTGTAAAAGTCCCTTTCCGACTCTCCTGTAGGCTCCCGTTAGGTACTGGAAGGCTGCTGTAAGGTCTCCCTGGAGCCTTCTCTTCTCCAGGCTGAACAACCCCAACTCTCTCAGCCTGTCTTCATAGGAGAAGTGCTCCTGCCCTCTGGGCATCTTCGTTGCCTTCCCCTGGACTTGATCCAACAAGTCCATGTCCTTACCCCATACTTTGTGTTTAATGTTGTTAGTGCTCTGACTTGCTTGGTTCCCAACCAGGGAGGATGGTCAGACTTGAATGGCAAGGGAAAAGAAGAGAAGTATTTGTGGTCCAATTACACATCAGTGATCTGAGCACAAAACAAATGACTGTCTGAGCTGGACACATCTGTGTGCCCATTTTAGCCAAATCCTTCCCCAGCTTGTACACCTCACCCCAAAAACGGCCCCCCCACCTCTGGCTTTGGTTGACTTACTGAATATCCAGGGATTTGCAGCATTTCTTTGCTACTACCTTAGGAGGCAGCAGGAGGATGCAAAATGCTGAGTGGCCCCATTGCGTCTTTGAAGCATTTTACATCATTCTGGACTTAAGAGCACACAGAGATATTAGGAAACTTCATGAATAGGGATTTTATTAAGTCAGAAGAGAGGAGGAATGAGAATGGTGCCCAGCTGATGGCACAGCCTTGGCCATGTTGGCTCTGTGGGGTGAGCAGGAGGGGGCTAGAGAGAAATCAGGAGCCTTGCTTCACTGCCAGAAGGACATATGACAGGGAGGAAAGGAGCTCATAAATGGGGATGCTGAGCAACTTCAAGCATGATGTCAGTCTCTGTTGTGGAGCTGAGACTGGCTTACTACATTTTCAGTACACTTCAGCTCTAAAAATATGGTAGATCTCTGTGACATTGCAGCATTAAAAAGGGTGATGTTCAATCTCTTTCTGTGGTCCAAAGTGTATCCCGTCTTTAGGTGCATGAGAAGCCTGTCGAAAGAGCCTTTAATTGGCAGGTGAATGTTAAAAGCTGTATGTGGAGAAGGAGTGTCTGGGGAACAGTGTCCATGGGTGATTCATCTACGTGCACCAGGCAGGAGCAGGTCCAGGGGCTGGCTGCAGAAGTCAGGTTTCTTGCTTAGGGCATCTCGTCACCTTTCTCTGAATTAGCAGGCAGCTTCTCCTTCTACAACAGATGTCAAATTATGCCCAATCAGCTATGCATTACCTGAAACTCTGGTAAAGGCAGCACTGTGAATGTCTTTGGGGTTTATTTCCTTCCTGAACTTCACTGATTTGGAACAAACACTCCTTCCTTTTCTGGTTGGAGATCAGTCCTCACCAATTCATGTCCCTCATAGTCACCAAAAAAAAACACTGAAAGGAGAACGGTGCCTAATCTCCAGTATGTGCCTGTTAGACAATGAGCATACTACTGCTTTCTTTCTCAGTTCTTTTCCATCTATTTACAAGTATTGCTCCTTGTTTGATGAATTTCTCCATTTGCTGTTCTCAGATTGTCAAAACAGATTATGACTCTCCCAAATGTATTGCAAGTAATTGCCAGATATTTTTTATGTGGTGTACTTGAGCTGCAGTTTAATCACTGAAGATCCTTTTAAAATTTTGATTAAACTTTATTTCATCACTTTGAAAACTGCTTGGACTGGAAACAGAAATCATGTGGTATGTAATAGTTCATATTCATGTCCCCATTAATATTAACATGTACACTCAGTACTCTGTAATATTAAAATATAAAATATTTTTATGATAATCTGTGTCATATTGCTATAATAATAGACTCATAGAATCATTTAGTTTGGAAAAGACTTTTAAGATCATTGAGTCTAACCATAAGCCTAACACTGCCAAGTCCACCACTAAATGATGTCCCTTAGTGCCACGTCTACATTTTTAAATACCTCCAGAGATGGTGATTCAACCACTTTCCTGAGCAGCCCGTTCCAATGCTTGACAACCCTTTCGGTGAAGAATTTTTTCCTAATATCCAATCTAAACCTCCCTGGTGCAACTTGAGGCCATTTCCTCTTGTCCTATCGCCTGTGACTTGGGAGAAGAGACCGATCCCCACCTTGCTACACCCTCCTTTCAGGTGGTTGTAGAGAGCAAAAAGGTCTCCCCTCAGCCTCCTTTTCTCCAGGCTGAACAACCCCAGTTCCCTCAGCTTCTCCTCATAAGACTTGTTCTCTAGACCCTTCACCAGCTTTGTTGCTCTTTGAATGCTGTATGCTCTCAGGTGACTTAATAAACCTTTAACAGGCCTCTAACATATATTCTTTCTCCTGGACATGTATCTTATGAATCTGTATTTCATCAGAGAAGCGTGTCATGGTTAAACATGCTTTTGTTGGTTTGTTTTGGGATTTTCTGCATGGTAAAACTGTGATAAAAAGTAGTGAGGTTTGTATTGCTTGCTATGAAAGATTTGATAATAGTTGTGATTTTACCTATAAAGGAGCTTTTTGTCACAGTAAATATTATGTACCCAGGAATAAATACATCATAGCTACTCTTGAAACCTAGAGGCAAAATTTGGCTCCCACATCAATGAAAGTTCAGCCATGGATGTCACCCAGAGCAAGCACAGACCATTGGTTATTGTGCTTCTGGGGATTTTGGAGGCAAAACTGAAAGGGGCTGGTCAGATCCTTCTGAGGATCAGAAGCCCAGGTCGTCCCGTCTCCTCATGTGCATACAACTGCCTGGTTCTCCCAGGTGGATGACTCTGACAGCCAAACAGGAC
This sequence comes from Limosa lapponica baueri, assembly GCA_002844005.1. Lineage (NCBI taxonomy): Eukaryota > Metazoa > Chordata > Aves > Charadriiformes > Scolopacidae > Limosa > Limosa lapponica. Next base: position 170,729 of record KZ506302.1, on the reverse strand, counting down.
TTGTTGCAGTTGTAAACAATATGTTTGAAACGAATGTTTCTAAACTTTCTCTTTTTAAGATCAAAACATTGACTCCATCATAAAACCTTCATTTCTATAGATCCCTACACTGTATAATAGAAAATAGTAGCTTTCTACAGCTTTTTCTAACAAAAAAAGGTTTAATAATTATACTCCTGCTTGTGAATTTAGAATAACTGGAAAATCTGTGAACTGGGATCCTAGGCATTTTTTCAAGAGATAGCTTTCAATTCCCAAGGCTGCCGCAACTGCATCCTTCCGCCGTCCATATAATCTTTCTCTTCTCTAAAGTAAAGATATTCCTGTTTTTCTCCCACACAGCAAGGTTCGTTTTTCCACAATGTGGGATTACCCTGCCTGATGGATTGTCTCTAGCCCCTTAGATATATTAACCCACAGATATATTTCTCTCTGTGCTCGTAGCCAATGTTAGTAGCCTCTAAGACAGTCCTTGCTCATTAATGACAACCACACTCTAATCCTTGAATTTTGAGGGGAATTACAGGTAATCAAGGGACATATCTGCAAAGCACATAACACGCAGCTGCTGATTTGATCATCAAATGACCAAATTTCCTTAAGATTAATCAACTGGCTTTAATGGATACAAGAAATATTATTGAATTATGGCAAAGGGCTACATTATCAATTACACGACTCTAAACAAAATCACTAAAGAAAAATAGCAAAACATAGTATGTTTTTGCTTTGGTTTATGAGTATTTCATATGGTTGGGAACAACTAACAATTTTCACTCTCCTAGGCTTGATGTCCCTGTTGAGGGACATCAAGTTACCGGTCTGTGCTTTTGTTTTGCTGTCATTGCCCTGCCTTGCCAAGCTCACCTCTTGATCCTCCTCCACTGGAAGTCAGTCTTATGAAGGGAGACAGGAGAGTTATTTTCAACTTGTCATGTCATACACACATGCCTGAAAGTCTCTGAATCAGGTTTCTTCCTTTCTCCTTGGTTCTTTGCACTGGAGTTTTCTCATCTCCTTTTTTTAAAGCCTTAATGATCTGAGGCAAGAGCCTATTGGGTGTTATGAAGGAAGCATTCTGGATTTTTCTAGAGATGGAGATATCACAACAGATGCAAGACTTCTTTCAAACCATCTAAATTATGCACTGAAAGCAGTATTCACTGTATAAAATATTCATTATACATGTATCTTGCCAAGTTCATATTTTCTAGTTTATTATAACTTCTTAGAGATAGCAAGTTACATAGCAACAATTTAAAATTTGACACTTAGACCACTTTCTAAGTTACTCTCTCCCTCTCTCTTTCGTTCCTTTATATCCAAAGGAAGATACAAGAAACCTTGAAATAGGTAGCCTAAGATAACCAGTTTCTAGGGAAGACACCAGTAGAGACTAAGCCCTGAAGCATTCAGATAAGGCTGAATCACAGAAATGTCAAAACAATCCATAAGCCACAGTTCAAAAAGCCCATAATCCCTTTTTAAGAATCTATAAGGTGCATCTCTCGAGCTATACGAGCACATCTGCCCAACTTACAGCATCTTCGCCTCTTTGTTAAAAGCATGAAGATACAAAATAAATTCTCAGATGTTGTAAATACTATGTCACTTGGGCAGTAAGTAGCCTTTAGATGTTATGAAAGAGTGACAAAAAATTATTTAGCTTCTTTTAATATTTCTTTCTTTCCCTTTTCTTCCTGCTTTTCCTTTCTGCTCCATACAATTGGCATCTGTATTGCTTCCAGACTGTGAAAATCAACCTACAGTAAATGGGTGAACTATCAGTGAAAAAAAATGTTTTGCAACAAGGCTTAGATTTCCAGAAGAAGAAATTATCTGTTGCCTCCAAAAGTAAATATCCATTAAGGAGCTGCCTTGCACAGTGCTTTCTTTTGGATTTGGGAGAGATTAATTTTAACTGAATCATAGGATCATTCAGGTTGGAAAGGACCTCAGGAGGTCTCTAGTCCAGCCTCCTGCTTAAAGCAAGATAAGCTACAAGATCAGACCAATCTGCTCAGGACTTTATTCAGACAGGACTTTCTGAGAGTTTATTTTTTCATGTCAGATAGTGGTGCTGTTCTTCTAAAATATTGTATTCTAGGTGTTTGGGAGAGAATAATCTGCAATCTTAGTTTCTTACAGAGTCCCTTTACAGCATAGATGTCAGCTTTCACAAGTGCCCTGGGCATTGCTGGCTTTCAGGTGTGGCAGCCTGAAAGTTCAAACAGAATACCTCAGTTACTGTTAAGGTTTAATAGAATTACCATTGCAATGGTCAAAGGACGCAGTGTAGCAACACTTGTAGGTACAGGTAACACCTACATATAATGTCTTATTAGACCAAATGACACAGTTGAATAAAGGGATCAAACTTTCTGGTTGAGTTCCTTTGTCATCTTCACTTCACAAAAGGAAAAACCTTTTTGAACAGCAATAATACTTGTTGAATGGAAGAGTGTGGACTGAAGGAGGAAGAAGTGCATCATTTCCTTTAGCAATGGAAAATTGCTTTGAAATCCTACATGGAAGATGCTGGAGAATGTAGGTCCCCTTCAGGACTTCAGACATCTTTGACATTTTCAACTCCTTTAACTCTGAGTAACCCCACTGATTCCTCTGTAGGAAGATGAATACTAAAGCACAGTGAAGTCAACAAGACATTGGGAAACCGAGAACCTTAGAGGACTTGAAACAGCAAAGTGATGCCAGAGAAATGGAATTGGGATGAACTGTGTTTCCCATTTTGTATTTACAGAGTTTAATAAATGGAAGCTGTGTCAACTGGGAGAAAGAACATGAAATCACATCGAATTATACACAGTCAGATCAAACGTATGTAAATATAAGAAGCTTCAAGTTGCAGTAACCCTACTCTTTTGCAGGATACACAGAGATTCACTGCCTTCAAGTTGAAACCAAAGGTAAAATGATGAGAATAATGACTGGTTTTAGCACTGAAGGTGGCCATTGTAAGCTACTAGCAGAGAACATGAAAATCTTCACAACATTCAGTCTTTGACTAAGAAGAACATCTCTCTTGCATATATGTTATAGAGCAACCACAAGTTTGACTGTATGAAGGAATTATTGGATAAAGTTATGTTTTCATCTAGGACTCTTCTAGCCGAGTAACTATCACAGACGGCCATGACAATAATACTTGTCCAATGAAAGACTCATTCAAGCTGAACATCCACTCAATCAACATTGAACTAGACCTGTTGTGAAAATGGCAGCATCTCCCACTATTACTGACCGTATTGACAGGGATGTCTTGCCTTGGGATCAGTGAGGGCCAGCTGGCCCATGGGGAGAGACAAGCTGGGAGCTGAGCGTGGGCCAGTGAAAACCCTGCCCTCGTTCACAGGCACAGTCCCACAGGAGTTGATAACGGGGTCTGAACCAGGGCCAAGATCCACCCAAGTGCCCCAGCCAGAAGAAGGAAACAGGGCTGGGAAGAAGCTGCAACATGGCTCTGAAGTCCGTCCATACGGGTACATTTACAACGTCACTCAGGCAGGATCAAGAGCTGAAATTGGGGCTAAACAAGTGCAATAGGAATTTTTTACAGTCGAGCAAAGGAGGACAAATACATCTTTATATCAAAACAGTTAAGTGTTCGTTTTTGTGGAGTGTTATTCCAATATCAAACAGCCTTCATAAATAATCTACTAATACTGGGCTTTCATCATAAGGTCACTTGCTTAATCCCATGTAGGCAGTGACAAATGGCAAGCTGTGTCTGACTCAACCATTTCTCTCGCACCCTCTCATTATGTGCATTTGGAATAAAAAGGCTCTGTACCCCGCTGAGCAACCTTTACAAAGCATGCTGCTTGTTGGGTAGGGTTCAAGGAAAGGCAGAGCAATTCAGACATTGCATGAACAGAAGCCAACTTTTAACTTGATTGAATTTCCACAGTAAGGCTAAGAATTTTAGTACTAAACCACAAATAATTACTGTTATAATTGTTTTCCAGCATCCACAGGTGTGCTGGCTGCCTCTCAACCTAAATGAAAGGACCAAGACTTTTGGTTTAAAAAGTTCACAATGTTCCTGCTTCTGCAAAGTTCACTGAAAGCCAGTGGGAATAATTTTCATCGGTGTCTCCTTATGAAAGGCCACAAACTTTATGTTCATTCAGTTATCTGGGAAAATTTATTCGAAGTTCAGATTAAGTTACCAAGCAAAGAACACACTTGGTGTCTGTGAATGAGCCAGAGTTTAATGCAGCCCTCCTGTATCCCATAAGAACATGGAAATGGTCATACTGGTTCAGAGCAGATATCCACCTAGCCCAAAAGTGCCTGTAAGCAGGTAGCTAGGGAAGCATAAAGGCAGGAGAAGTCTGTGTGATATTTCTTCTACTACCTTACCCCACCTCCACGAATTTCAGCTAGAAGGATTTCGTCTGCCTGTCCTGGCTTGCCTGTTCAGTAACGTCCAAGTGATTGCTCTTTTATGGAATTCCCCACTTCCCCCTTGAAACCATTGTTTACCTGATATTTCCTTTAATTTTCTTTGCTTTTTTGACTTCTGCCAAAGACTTAGCTGATGGTTTTAGGGAAATATCTACCGTTTCCCGAGGCCTCACTCCTGAGTGGTTATGCTTGGCTCAGAAGCCAGCATTTTATGTATGATTTGTTTGCCATCATGTGCATCTTTTTACATTTATATGTATCGCACATACATATCTTACCGCCTTGTCACTCATGTTCCTAAGGTCCTTCCTAAAGGTGCTGAGTCTACCTTTGTTATTACAACTTGGAGCAGCTCTGCATCGCCAGTGAACCTTTGCACTGCTCTGACCTTACTGACCTTAAGAAGATGTGATGGAGTTGGTCTGGAGGGCTTCAGGGCTGGTAACTTCTTAGGTGTGCTACTTTTATCACTCTTTCAGGTTCTTCCTGCACACAGGACTATCTTTTCTTTCAAGCACAGTCTCTGCATAAAGCCCGTGCAAATTTTAAGAACAGGAATTTCTTTTAAATGTTTTTTGGCTTTTCTTTTCCCTAAACAGATTGGCATCTTGGCTTCTACATGTTTATTTATAAATACTACATTTACCTTGCCCAGAAGGCAAATGGTATTACCTTCACAAAGAATGGGTTTTTTTGCATCTTTAGCATGTGTACATGTCTGTGCATTCTCAAATATACATGCATGGAAATACTGAAATTAATATTTAATGTGAATGCCTTTTGCTCTAGTCTCAGAAGACAGTGGTCTTTCAATAATCGTTATACTTTCAGATGTGGCTAATATCAGAAATGTAAGAGAAGAACTAAATTACCAATTCAATATTTTGCCTTTCCCTTGATATTTTGCTTATTTTCACTTCATAGACGAAAGAGTGACTCCAGGGACTAAACACACTGAAGGCACAGGCTCTCCCTTTATGAAGCTGCAGCATAATGGATAAATAAAGCATTAAATTGCTTCTCTTGTATTGTCTACAGTTTTAATTTTTAGAAAAGCGAGCAGATTGATGGTCAAATTAACTTATACTTTACCAGTGTGTGATTAGATTCAAAACAAGTGTCCATCCTGCTCCAAAATGCAATAATCGGTGTATTCCACTTTGTGACCACAGCTCAGCTACATGCAGAAAGAAGTTTTTCTCCAGGCAGATAAAAACAAAAACAAATTATCTTTCTTAAAAGCTCAATAAATCCTAAAGCCTGGCAAACATTACTGATCTCCTTATGCTCAGCAGTGCTGCTTGAGAAAGGACATACCATTATAATGTCTTTTTTCCAGTGAAAACCTTAAGTTAGTGCAACAAACATAAACCAAGTTTGGATTAATAAGCTGCAGTCACACTAATAAATATTAAGTCTGTTGTCTTGAGCCATTATAAATTATGTCTTATTATACAATTCATATCCACAGACGTTTCATGCAAAGACTATAAACTTTATTATAGTAATATATTCATTTTTACTCATTACCTCACAGAGGTGAAAATATTCCTTCTTAAACTTTCTGTATTAAGATTTAAGTTACAGTATCAGCCACCATGCCTACCTTGCGAATGCTCTCCTAATGTCTCTGACTTCTGAAATTAGAGACTTCTACCATGTTCTGGCTAACTCTAATTTAGTAGTTTTAAAGCATATATAAGTGAAAATCTTGGAAGCTGTCACACTGATATCAGACTTCATCAGACAACAAGGAAAAGGTGTTTCAAAATGAACAGGGCAGTGGTTCACTGTAAAGATTGGAAACATATAAGCTGAAGACCAAGATTTAAATGGGGTCACATATCTGTATGTCCTATGATTGCTAATACCAGTATTGAAAAAGTATCATAAGAATAGTTTCTCACAGTGTATGTCAATGTTCTTATTTAGGAATCATAGAATTGTCTAGGTTGGAAGGGACCTTTAAGATCATCTAGTCCAACCATCAACCTAACTCTGATGAAAAACCATCACTAAACCGTGTCTCTAAGCTCTATGTCGACGCGTCTTTTGAATACCTCCAGGGATGGTGCCTCAACCACTTCCCTGGGCAGCCTGTTCCAATGCTTGATAACCCTTTCAGTGAAGAAATTTTTCCTAATATCCAATCTAAACCTTCCCTGGTGCAACTTGAGGCCATTTCCTCTTGTCCTATCGCCTGTTACTTGGGAGAAGAGACCAATCCCCACCTTGCTACACCCTCCTTTCAGGTGGTTGTAGAGAGCGATAAGGTCTTCCCTCAGCCTCCTTTTCTCTAGACTGAACAACCCCAGTTCCCTCAGCCTCTCCTCATAAGACTTCTGCTCCAGACCCCTCGCCGGCTTCGTTGCCCTTCTCTGGACCCACTCCAGCACCTCAATGTCTTTTTTGGGGTAAGGGGCCCAAAACTGGACACAGTACTCGAGGTGGGGTCTCACCAGTGCCGAGTACAGGGGGACGATCACCTCTCAAGTCCTACTCACCACGCTGTTCCTGATACAGGCCAGGATGCTGTTGGCCTTCTTGGCCACCTGGGTACACTGCTGGCTCATGTTCAGCTGGCTGTCGACCTCGATTTCCTTATAACATAAGGTAGGATTAAGCATGGAGCTCTTCTGCATTTGTAGCTATAAATAATGCATGATTAGGTTATTGCAATGTTATCACTTTGCTGCATTTTAGTTTTATATGGATCAGCCTCTAGTGCTTTGGGCTGATGTGGCCTTTTGGTCTTCTGGGCAATTCTCCAGCTTCTGGATGGAAGTGGCAGCTTCAGGCATGGACAATGTGTTAGTGTTGTCTCTTGGGAGGGGAAGGGGGAAGGCGGTGGGCAACAGGCTGGCAGGATGAAAGCACGTGCCTTGTACTTCTCACCAGAACAGCACGTCTTCAGAGCAGGCAGAAAGGACACCAGGGGAGGAAACCAGCAGGCAGAGGGTGAAGTGGTCGTGAATTCAAACTATGGGACTGAGCAGCCTCTAGGCACTCTGAACTCAACCCAATTTGGAAACACCACCAAATTCTTATTTCTGTGCTGAGCCTCCAGAGCCAGACGAGTCTGCCTTGGGAAGTGTCTGAAACCACCGTTGTGGCTTAAAATGGCTTTCTGAGCCTGAAAAAAGACTAATAACCCCTCAGGCATGGCAGTTAAGCTTTCCCTGCAGAAATGTGAGACCCAAGCGGGCCCAGGTTCTATTTGGGGTTGACAGATCTCTCGCCCACAACTTGTGCTTTCTTCCTGAAAGGTTGTTCTCCGGAGGGACAAGGTGAGGGAGCTTTTACGGGCTGACACAGGCTTGGTTTGCAGTGCTGCTTTGGGGAAACCCGCTCCCCCACTCCCGCTCCCCAAGCGCAGCAGGTGGCGGAGGGAGGGTGAGCATCCTCTGCTGAGCTGGGGGGCTGGCTCCAGGCAGATGGAGCGGTGAAACCTCTGCTGGGATGGGGAGGTGGAGCTGCATCAGGCCACATTTGCATCCCAGGTTGCACCAGGGGTGGACTTGCTCATCTCTGGGGCTTAGTAGAGAAATTGGAAGGATCCCTTGGCATTTCTGCATTGAGGTAAGTTCAGAGCATCTAGAGACTGTAGTTTGGAACACTGCAGTTTGCTCTAATTTCTTTGCTGGAGTTAATAATTTCCTGATGTCCCCCATATGGTGCCAGTGCCTAATATAAACCAGAAAATAATTAAATGCATCAGAAGTCCTTCAGTTCCCTCTTGTGTTAGCTTATCCATCTGTAAGCTGGCTTTTAAAAAACTCCTCTTTTTTATGTGTCTTTCATTCATAAATATTAGAGCAAAAACTTGCATTGTCCCATCTCAGGTCTTTCCAGCTGGAAGCAGCATAAATGGCAATGAGGAACACCGGAGGTGGACCAGGGTGAACTGATTGATAAAAACAGCTAAAGGTAATCGCCAATTTACATTGGAAAGTGATTATTCCTTTGGAAGATACTTTACCCACAAATACTGTAAGTAACTTGTGTCTAATATAAGTGGAAAAAAAAGCAAACACTAAACTTTCTTTTTAGTTCTGTCATGTTACAACTTTGTACACAGTCACTACAATGCTGTGGTCAGTTTCTCCCATTCCTTCATTTACTTTAAAATATTTTTACATATGATACAGGGAAATCAGATCTAAACAGCTGGGGAGCTGCTCAGTATTATTGGTTGCTTGCAGTCTGGCCCAGGGGTCCCACTTGGAGCTTGAGACTCCTGTGATGCTAATTGTGCATGCAAACAGTGATAAATTGGTTTCTTCCCTGAGGAGCTTAGAGCTTGCTAAAAAATAATGTGAGCCTGTCTCCTCAGTGTGCATTTACACATCCCTTGATGTGACAAGTCTCCTGTGCTGGGCAGAGGTTCCCACAACTGGTGCTTGTCCCACGCTCCCCCTGTGTCTGTGCGGCTGTATCGCTGCATCCCAGCATCTCTGCTGTGATCTGCCCACCACCGGTCGGTGGTGTAAGGCACACGAGGGGCAGGAATGAAAGAAGTACTGCAGAGACGTGGGAAGATCAGCAGTGTTTTGCCCAACGGAGACCTGCCCTCAAAGGAAGATGGGGTTCGAGGTGCTGCTCCGCAGGGCCAGGCCCCCCATCATGCTGCTGCCCCTGCTGCTGTGGCGTGATCTGATGCAAGGGGCTGCATGCATGGGAAAAGGAATAAATTAAGAGATCTTTCTGCATAGGAGATGCCTTAAAAGATACAGAAGCCCACAAAGGTTGTTGGACTTTGAGGACAAACACTCTATAAAAAAAAATAGCATGTTTATTTGTTTTAAAAAGTTACTGGGGCTAAATTGGTACTTTAGGGACTGGATGTTAAAATCCAGTACATCGCAAGTGGATTATTACTGCTTATCGTTACTTGTTTCATTAATGGTTACAAACTCCTTTGGAATCCCCAGATGGCTCCTGAAGAATAAACAAGCAGATATTGTTCTCTGTTGCAAAAATCTTTAGTTTCTAAGACATGAGGTCTTTTCCACTGACCTGCAGCTGAACCTGAAGCAAAGCTACCTGGGGCAGTCTGCAGACCATCAGGGGACATCTGCAGCCTGGCAGACCATCTTTTTGGTTTACCCTGACCTATTTCCATTCTTTTTTGCAAATTTCTATTTCAATTGGCTCAGTCTTATGTCTGGGCTTGCAAGGGCCAGGGGAGGGGAGTCACCTATAGTTGCCTCAACAATGTTTGAAGGAAAATCTCTCCGAGTTTAAAGGAGAAAGAGTGTGAGGAGCCAACCTGCTTGAGGCCATTGGATTAATAGATTTCAAAAGCAGGTTTAGGGTGAACTGGAGAAAAAAAGGGTAACAGCATCCAGCAAATAGGCACGATTAACTGATTTCTGGAGGTGAAAACTTTCTCTGCCCTGTTTCTGGCTGTCAGGGAGGAGCAAGGCCAGGCTGCTCTGCAGTGAAGGGGAGCCTGGAACCCCAGGGCAGTGCAGGGTAGTAGCCTCACCGACCATAGCACCAGGACAAGGTGAGCAGACAGGGTCAGATGAGAGTCCAGCAAGCACCCAGCAAGTCCTCAGCAGCAGGGCAGGTCCCAGTCAAGCCAGGGAGCCAAGTCCACAGGTCCAGCTCAGGGAAGTATGAGCCTGGATGCAGACATACCTTTGATGGAGGTGTGGTGTAACTCTGTTAAGCACAAAGTGCAAGACCTTCAGGTTAGAAGAAGCCCACAAAGGTGGGGAGAACATCTGCAGACACTTTCTCCAACTTCCTTCAACGCCACTGGCTGCCCTCTCATCTCACCTCGAGCCCAGGCAATCAAACCCCTGGGATGGCCCTCAGATTAATAGCCCAAATCCAAATGACTGCCTGGGGCCAGGGTTTTGCCAAGGGTCTGCAGAAATGTCCGAGGAAGCCCTCTCTTACTGCTGCCAAAGCTTGGTGATAAACCCATGCACCGTGGATTTGGTGCAAGCTGAAAGGGAGGCAGATGATGGTAATCACCTCACAAGTTCCTGTGGCTCCTTATTGCTTCAATTACACAATTCAAATACATGAATCGGTTGTGTAAAATATGCACAATTTAAGTCTATTGATGAAATTTTTCATTGGTATGAAATACTGCTTCTCCTTGCATTCACTGGAACCACAATAGGTTATGGAGATCTGGTTATTATGCTGGTTGCAGGCTCTACTGCAGCTACAAACAGACTTCACAGTGTAAAGGCTGTTCTTTAAAAAATGAAGAGATAACATCCCTGCGAAAAAAAACCAGCACTTCCAGAAAATATATTTAAGCAAAGCTTGCCTCATCTGTACATAAAAAAAATAAATAAATTACTAAATAAAATGAGATGTCAGGAAAGTCAACAAAAGGTTTTACCCTAAGTGATTTGGTGGCATTTTGTATTGACTGAATGGTGTCCTCTGGGGCTCCAATTCTAAAATATAATATAGATGCTCTCTGAAGTAAGACAGCTTTAAAAATCTGGATGGAGAGAAGATGAGGAGCTCTATAGATTACAGCACAGCATCTCCCCTGGTCAGCTCAGCACCGCTGATCCTGACATTTACTGTGCTGCTTTTATCTGAAAGAAACAGCATCTTGCAGCAACTGCAAACAGGCTTAGTGAAATGCAGAAGATAACACTTCTAAGCTACAGAATTAATGCTTTGATGTGCACCTTTAAAACCATTATTTTGGACAGACCTCTGCTTTCAGACTGAGAGTCCAGGTGTTTCTTTTGATTATGACAACCCTCTGTCCTATCCGTATATCTATCTAGGCAGCTTTCACACACTATTTATAGAATGCATACATTACTCAGGACCTCATCAATAGTAAAGAATCCAACTTCGTGAGCTGAAAATGTGAGATTTTTTCCATTTTATGTGCAATGAGACTGAGGCACGCCTGCACTGTAAAGGGGATGAGTGAAACCTGACCACTGCTAAAGGCAATTAAAACCCAAACTGGGGCAGAGGTGTGGTTGCTTTGCCTCAGGACCTCATTGCGGTGCAGTGGGAAGGTACAGGGCTGGCAGGCACAGAGCACCAGGCTGGGCTGTAAAAGTCTGGACTAAGAAACTATGGATTTTCCCTCAGCCCTTCTAGTATCACCATCACTCCCAGGACAACTGAGGGAAGTGAAAAAAGTCATCAAGAGACGAGGCTTCTGGGCTGTACATATTCCTTGCAGAAGGCAGTGAAAGAAGTTTTGATGAGTTATAGGTGAAAACTCTGGAAATACCTTTACTCGAGTCAGAGTAGGGTGTATCCTTACCCAGAGCCCTTGGGGAAGGTTGTCTGCAGGAGGCGAATGTCCCTCTGAGGATGGATGTTCAAGCGGACACATGTCTGAAGTGGTGCTGTTTTCTGCATGAGTAACTAATCCCTGAGGGTCTTTCAAAATCATCACTGACTCGACTTCTCTCTCCAAATGCACAGTCACCCCCATCACAGGGAAACTGCTGAAGAAAACACCCAGAAAAGGTACACATTAAGGATTCCCTTCTAAAAAAGTATTTAACCACTGCTGTAGCTCCTCAGACACTCCTGGTTGTTCTTCTCCTGCCAGGGTCTCTTTATTTAAGATAACCTCCATGGTTTAACTGAGAAGACAGATCAACAGACCAGTGTTGTATAAAAGTTTCTTTACCATTTACTGGCATGGAAACTTTGAAGTTGATAGGTAGCTGAAGGGCTTCTTGCACCAGCATCACACATTGCTGTCTTCCTTGTAGGTGCTTCATGTGCTGCACGTTAATGGAGGCTGAGCTACCAGCGCTCCTGCAAGCAGCCAGGGCACCAGCAGGGATGGATGCTCTCTTCCAGCCCTTCCTAAGCAGATGGCCAGGACCTCGATTAAGAATCTGATATGCAAGCAATGATGGGCTTTCAGGGAGGAGGACTGTGGACACTTGGTATGTCCCCACCATAAGATTATCCTCTTTTGACTACTTCTTTCCAGTCTGTATGTGGCACCTAGATCTGGAAGTTTCATGGACCTCAGCTCCACCTGTTTTTCATGCCTAGTCACGATGTCCTCTCTAATTTTATGTCCTTAATGGGGTGAGCAGCTTGAGCTATGCCTTGCCTGTGACACCACGTCCCACCTTTCTGAGGAGCTTCTGTGAACTGTACAGGTTTACTTTGCTGCTGTACAGCTGGTGTTAACAATGTGTAGGATTTTTACAGCCTTTTTTTCCTTCTGCTCCTTTCTGTCTGCTTTTCCTTTACCTTTTTCTTTGTGAGGGAGCGTGGTTCCCCTTGTGTGCTTTGCAGCTGTACAAATGGAATGATTCATCGGTGAAGTGGTGGTGAAACCATTAAACATCGTTATTATCTTTAATGGAACTACAGAGATAAAACTATATGAGCCTTATTATCTGGTATCGTATGCACAGAATATACAAGCACAATTGCAGTGGACTATCGTTTTTTTCATGGAAAGGTTTCAATGGAAATATTAATGGATTGAACAGTATAATCAAAAAGAAGGATGGAAATGTCATAACATTAAAAATGAATATTTCATTTTTTAAGGGAAACTAATCTCTCTGAGCATGGTTCTGGAAACATTTTAATTAAGCCTAGCAAGTTTTAATACCTGCCCTTAATTTCACCCCTTTCAGACAACACAAGGAGAATTGTAATTACTGACAACTTTTAAGTATAAAAGATCAAAAATGTGACATTCCTTATGGCAAAAAACAGGAGAGGTATATATATTTGCCCATGCCATGCAATTATAGGAAATCTTCTGTTTTCATTTAGGTAAATTTCCTTCTGTGAATGAATGGAGTGACACTTGGGGAATTACTATGCACCGGCAATTTGTGACTCTGCATTATCCCTGTATTGTGCTGATTTTAACCAATCAGCCAGTGAGGGACCTTAAAATATTTCAGTAAATGATTAGATGAAAAAATGTTTTCAATTTTCCTGTTTTCCTACCTTATGCCCCTTCTGTGATTTTCAAAATAGATTTATGATTACATTTTAAAATGAAATTTGCAAGCTTAGAAAAATAATAGTTCTTAAAACAAACTCTGCTTCTTACTTCCCCCTTCCCCAGATGTCACTGCCCACAAGTGTGGGTCACACTGCTTGGCTGGATAAATCTCCAGCTAGTCTTGCCATGATCCTTTTTATCACATGTAGTCACCAAAGATCTTCTGCAGAGGTAATTTAGGTCTCTTCATTCTTCCTAATGGAATACACATGATCTTTCTTCTGAAAGTGAAGCGTGTCCTCATCCCAGCCCTGGCTATGCCCCAGGTGAACCTCCCAACAAGTTGCAGAGAATTATAATGCCTATATTCAAATGTGTGGTGGGCTGCCACTGACAATACTGGGGTGATTTATGTAAGAAGTCTTAAATACCTGACTTTCTAATAGACCCTCATTTCCAGATACAGTGAGCACTTCTGTCTGGTATTCACAGGTCTCTGAAATGTCAAAATAGTTGTGTCACATCTATAGATTTTGGATTACATCTGCCAAAGAACATGCAAGTCCACCTACAGTTTCAATGCAATGTCTCTAATTTTTCAATTGCAGTATTTTCTTCCTGTGATGCAATTCCTGCTGAAAGGACATCATGGCATTTTTTGAATGCGTACTTTACAAACTGGTATTGTATCTGTGCCGTCACTGACACCAATACAATAAAAGCTGTATTTGGAATTAAGTGACGATTCAGAGCACAGCAATGTTTTTAAATTTGCTAACTAATGACTTGCTCAGTTACAAGACTTTATCTGAAATTCACCTTCTATGTCTGAGTGACTTTTGTCCTTCCTGGAAGAAGCTAAAATTTTAGATGGTGATTTTCAATTATAAAGTAATAAACATCTGCTATGAAAACAGCAGTGTAGAGTCGGTAAAGTGCCAAGTGTTACCCACAGCCTGTGGATGTGTTTGGCTTTACAGAGGGTGTCTGGGGCAGGTCCTATCCCTTGTGCTCACGCATGGTCTGTGAATAGCAACAGGAACCATCCGTCACAGTGACAGAAGAGGCACTTCTGTAATATAGGTGATAAACAAATGCTATATTGAACTCAAAATAGCATTCATCAATGAAGGATTAAGAAGCAAGGTCAGAGAAAGAAACAACACCAAGACTGTGTATAATGTAGACAAAATGTATCTTTTATGTTCTGCTTGGCAGAATTTGGGGATAATAACCTGATTTTGTGTGATAACGAATACCTACTGTTATTTTCTCTCTGAGACTTGATTATAAGCATGAATGAGAAGATTTATTTTAAGGGCTTTTGATTGATTGGGCTGGGGGTGGGAGGAGGTGCAACCTGTTTTAGAGAGTGAGATGCAAAACTGATATAGTTATTAATAAACATTTGTGGTTGCATAAGCTTGGAGCGGTAGCTGCTGCCATGAAGACCCCTCCGTGCAAGGTGCCCTACAAATGTACAGGGACTGAGAGCCCCTGCTTTGAGGAACTGACATCAGAAACGAGGTCTCCACTTCTTTTATTTCTCTACCTTGGGCAGCTAGGTGCCTTCCCTATGATCACAGGTGTCTAACCCTGCTGTGCCCAGGTCATAGGACCCTGCACTTTAAGATTCCTACAGCTGTAAGGTCTCAATATTTTGCACAGTGGCAGAACGTGCCCACACCATGCATGGGAGCCCTGCCAGGGCAGGGGTTGTACTTTTGTTGTTGCTTGCCCCAAGTTGGTTTCAGGCCAGCCAGTTGTGGTGTCTTGACTTTGGGCTTTAGCCATTGGGGTTGATTTGTGCAAGACAAAAGAAAGCTACTCTACTGCTGCACAGGTCCTCCCAGCACATAGAGAGCCAGCACGCCCTGACAGACCCTCCACCCCATCTTTTGCAGAGGACAGTGTGCTCTGGTCCCTCTGAAAGGGATGTGCAGAGCAGAGGACTTCTGCTTCCACCCTGGGCACCACAGCTCCTGCAGCCTGGTCCTGTCTAAGGCACGTCAACAGCTGAGAATGATTTTTAAGCTTGGGCTCCTGTGAATCTGCTGGGAAAAAAGAGACTCTAAAATGAGCTGTTTAACCTTTTCACACACTCCTTTGTAGCCTTACATCTGTGAAAATAAATCCTAGGGACACAAGTACATTATGATATACAAACTCACCCTCTTAGCTCCGTTAAGTCTATTCTTCCACTGCAGTGCAGCACTGTGAAGTCAGAATACATTTCTTATCCTCAAAGCAATGCTCTTCTGTGCTGAAGCACCTTCTACTTCTCAGCACTCTCTATTCTTTCCTTGCTTTTGTTTTTAATTGACTGTCTTTTGACAGTCAGAAACAAATTGATGCCATTTAAGTAAAAAAAAAAAAAAATAAACAAAAACATCCCCCCCCCCCGATCTGTAGCTGAGTGAGGTAAGATTCTTGCCACCTACAAAGAGCACTTTCTATTTTTCCTGAGACTTTGTGATAAAACACACTCTGAAGTTGTGCTCTAGATAATTTATTTTTTTTCTTTGCTTTACATGTCTTGAGGAGATTAAACAGAAGAGTATCTGAAAGTGAAAAATCCAATGTCAGTCACAGATAGAAGAACATGATTTGTCTCCAATTAATCCCCTTAATCCTTGACAGGTTTATTCTTGCAGGTAAGTTTTTCTTATTTCCATTTAAGATGCTGAAACAGAAGTTGATATTATCTTAACATGTAAAACCTTAAGCCAGTATCTTCCTTTATCTCAGTCACAATGCACTTTTAAGTTAAAAACACGAAAAAGTGTAGGACGATGACTGAGAAGCGGCAAACTGGTGTCCCTGGAAGCCAGCTCAGGGGTTCCTGCTGGTGCTTTTGGGCAGGACTGATGTGTTCTGTGGCTCACCCCCGTGCCTGGCTGAGAGTGTGGTTGTGCCAGGCTGTGGGGAGGAAGCAGAGTGGC
>KZ506302.1:140556-154034 GCA_002844005.1 Limosa lapponica baueri | reverse complement strand
CCTCCACCTCCATGGGCTCCCTTTGCTGTCTTCCCAGTTCTTCCAATTAATGGCAGGTTGCACAGATGAGGGACTGTATAGTCTATCACACAATTTACCTCTCTAAACTAAGCTTAGCCTCTTAAAAGCCAACAAAATAAGAAATAAGTTGACCTGCACAAAAGAAGCTGCAGAATTTCCCTGAATTAAATGCTTATGTTTTGGACAATGCCCTAAAGCAGAGCCATGGGAAAAAATGTGGGAAAAAATGTAGGAAGAAATATAAGAATAGGAGTAGCATGTGTTACATTTCCTCTGAGAATTTCTATCCTTCATCCTGCATTGTCAGAAACTTTTTGAGCCTGCATTGCCGGTATGTATTTCTCCTCAGTGCATAGCATATGCCAGTGACTGTAAGGCTGAGGAGAAAATGTTATCTCCTAAATGAATCCCTTCACGGCTTAGCTCAGGCATTGTGTCTTCCTCTGTCTTTCTACAGCTGCTCATGGAAAGTGGCAAGGGCAGTGATCAACACTCTCAGCCGTTTCCCAAGTGAGGAGAGAGAACACGATTCAAATCACTTGCACAATGCTTCTGTTTCCATAAAGTTAATGTAAGCTTTTCAGTGCTAACTATGGAAGACAAATTGTTGTTACCTCTAATCTGTGATGTTGCTTGGGTTGCCATTGCAAGAATTGGATAACCTTTTCTTTTAACAACACAGTTGTGAATGATTAGCCAGCCCCCACCTTTTAAATCACAGCACGGCAGTGTGCCAGGATGCAGGGATTAGGCACTCAGTCCCTAATGCCTCTCATTTCCTCCCTGGCATCAATTTAGATTCAGTCTTTGCTGGCATTTTACCAGTGATAACAGAAACGTGTTAGAATATAGGTTTTAAATGGTTCCTTCTAAACTCCATGCGTTTTTTTTCCACTGAACTTTTATTTGCTAAGAACGAATACAGATTTCTTCACCCCAAGACTGAGCATGAATTTAATAAATTATTTTGGTTGGAAAAATATATTTTAGCAATTAGATTGTCAATACCAGAGCCTTGTGCTTCTGACCTTGGTTCTACCCATATATTTTCCCTTGTAGTCATTAGGCACAGAATGACTAGTCACCCAAAATGTGCCAGATGTGAGTTCAGTTTTTTTTCTTTACCTCACTGGGTGCCATCCTAGAAAGTGGCAAGCATTGTTTTTCTCTCAAATACTGTTTCAGACACAGTCAGTGAATTAGAGATATCCATTTATAGGTGGCTGATTGTGTTCCTGGATCCCTACCTCTCCCTGGGTGAAGCCTTTAGATGCTCCACCGCACGCTCCAAAGCCTGGATATGTCAGTTAGACCAGTTTGCTTGTTGGACACTTTGTCCTCTGTGTTTGTTGGTGCAGTCTTCACAAAGAGACCACCATTGAACCAAAAGCCCATAAAGACTTTGTCCTTGATAATCCTAATGGATCTTTTTTCTGGAGTCTCACTCCTCTGATGGTTGGAAAGTCTCCTCGCTGCCAAACTGCATACATGACCCTTGTATGCCCAACCTCTGCACTTGTGTATGTTTTCTATTAGCTCTTCCCTGTTCATCCTCCAGCTATGCTTCTGCAGTAAATATCTTGTTCCAGCGTTCATTTTGCTCAGCTAAATAAGACAAATGGCTTAGTTTCATCTACTAAAAAAGCTCCTCTTTAGCGTGGTGATCTCAATTATCCTTTGTTCATCTCTTTTCATACATGTGGCTGGAACGCTACATGGTCATCAGGATAAGTCCAGTTTCATTGCAGGAATCATTGTGTTGTTTAACCCTAAACAAAAACTCTTAGCTTTTATTTCAGCTAGAAAAACATTTGATATTGTTTTCTGGTTTCTTTCATTATCTTTTTTTTTTATTGGCTAGACCTTTCCGGAAACTGCTTTTAAGTGTTTTGTTTTGGCACCTGAACTGATAAAACTATTCTTCTTCTAGGTGCTTTCAGAAGTTGTTTGCTTGGTCAGTGCATTTACAAGTATTTTAAAAACCTTTAAATATTTCTGCTTGCTGCTGATCTAGCTTTCCTGTGGTGCTAAAATGCTAAATTGGTGGGAATCCATCTTCTGTCAATCTAAATGGGAGAGATACCTCAATACCCATGAAGATCTGGGCCCTTGATGTCATGGCGCCAGTTTTACAAACTCCTTGGAGTGTGTCTAAATGCAGCCACGCAAACTCCCCTTACATTGGGCTAGAAGATGCCATTGAAAGTCTCAATCCTCAAATCATTCTGCTGCAGCTTTTAAAGACAGGAATGGGGAGGAATATCTCTGTCCTCTTGCACACTAGATTGAGAAGCTCTCTGGCTTTCATGCATTAGCAGGTGCCAAAGCCACAGCTCCGAGAGCTATGCCCACCGCTGTAGACATAATGGGGGATAATGCAGCTGAGCAGGAAACACCATGAGGAAGAGAGGTCTTCAGACATGTTCTTTTAAAACTCCAGAATTCATTAAGCTTTTGGTCACAGTATTTCTGACATCGCAGCTGCTTGCAGATTCATACACAGGAATGCTTCCTCTTTCATGCTCTCCCCTCTCACTCTGCGAGTGCTGGTAATGTGAATGCAAACAATCATTTTCATGGACACTGAAAAACAAGCAATTATGGAATAAAAGCCCTTCTGCTTCTGCTGGCAATGGATGAAGTGACAGGAACCTTAATTATGCTTGAATTTGTGGTAATGTGGTATTCAGGAAGTGAGAAAATCATCAGGGTATGAAAAATTGGGCTTTTTTGCTTTTTTATGATATTGCAAAATTGTTCTGGACATGGGCCAAATCCACTTCTCAGTGACGCTAATGTAAATTAACAGAAATAATGTTTACTTGCACTGAAACCTTAACTTGCAGCAGTGTAACAGGAAGCCGAGTTTGCCACATACCCCAATGGAAAGGTAATTTTGACCAGCCATCTAATTTCATGTAAAGCAAGTGGACAAATCGTCCTCTGTATCTTTGACATTTTAATTCAGCTGAACTGTAGTCTTTACTTACTGCTGAGAGAGGCCACACAATGCCACAGAGAGATGCAGTCTCCGGATCTCTTTGAATTGCAGGGGTTGAAGTTGGTGACCAAATGCCATGACCTGAGTCTCCCTCGGTGGGAGTGAGAAGGAACTCTGTAATCCAACTAGAAAAACAGCCTGAAACTCAAATATAGCCCAGCGGCCAATAACTATATCAAAGTGACTTAGAGAGATGCTGATCAGAGAGTTCCATCTAGAAAGCATACTTCAAACAGCTATTCATTTTTGTCTGATCTATGTATCTCTACTCGCTTTATAAATCATCATAGTTTTTAAAAAAAAAAATTCAACACTTCTTTTTGAAGTGTGAATTGAAATGTATGGGGCAACATTTTCAGCAATGAGTGGTCTGAAAAGTTTGCAATTGTACCTGTCACCATGTTTTTAAGGGGTGGCTTTTAAAAGTGCAGGTAATTGACCTCTGCATTGAAAAGGAAAAAGAAAAAAGCAAAACTGAAATGTGGTGGGGTCAGTTCCTGGGTGACATGAGCAAGTCACTTCATACAGGTTTAATCTGGTGCAAGTACTGGAATTTTTGTGGGTGGTAAGTGCATGAGATCAAATAATAAGAAATTATATATTATTATAAAATACAGTTATAAAAGTTTTTGTTAAATGAAATGGCCTGTGGAAGGCTAACCTATATAAAATGTTCCTTACGTTACTGCTTAATCAGTCCTTTACATTGCATTCCTGAACTCGTCAGCTGAATGTCTCACTGAATCATCTTGGGATTACTAAAAAGGCAGTTGTTTCAGCAATTGACTGATGCTGGAAAAATGTAAATTTTCAGTGTATCCAATGCTGTCTTTTAATAGGCATAATGTTAATCAGAACTGCTGCTAATTTCCTAGCTAACAAACTGGGATCCTGGAGCCAACTGAAGTGTAAGTTATTTCTGTAAGAAAAGGACCAGTCCTTAAAGATAAGTTGTGAAAAATCTTGTCTCATTAATTTAAAGCACTTTTTTTCTATTCCATTTCTTCCTGGTCTTATGCTTTTTGCTTTCTTTGGGATTATAATTGGACTGAAAATAAAACTAATTGGAGCTGTTTGTGCAAGATGCTGGGAGTGCCTAGCTGACTGATCCACCCACTTATTTATAAATGAAAACAAAAGGAATACAAGATGTTTTTGACTTAAAAAGGTTAACAGTCTTTAAATATTAAATGTTTTCTCTATATAATGATATTGTCTCTTTTTTTCAAACAGTTTTCTGAAAAAGCCCTTTCAAATGCTCTGTATTGTATAAGAACAGGATAATGCAAGCCTATAGTAACAAAGCTGTTGATTCTGGTTGGGCAAAACAATGCTTTAAACAGGCTTCTAAAAATGGTTTTATCAAATGACCTTTGACAAAGAGACAAATATAAACCGGATGACATAAACAACAGAAAGGGAGAACAGAAGATGACAAAGAAAGCTAAAAAATCACTTGTATAACTTGTCATAGTGTCTTTGCTGAAATGCTTAAATAATCTGTCAATAATTTTTTTATTATTATTTTTTTTTTCCCCAATGTACATTTGACTAAAATAATGCAGAAGTACTGGATAGTACAGAACTGAGTCTGTGCTTGGGTACCAGGCAAGATGAAAGGACCTCACTCTTTATGCTTTCCAAATGTCTTTTCTTTTTTACATTATTTATTATGTGCAATAACCCTCTTAAACCCGTGAATGAGGCAGTGTTTCAATCACGCACCGGCTTGTCTGTTGAAAGGTCAGTCTCTCTAAATGTCAGCCAGCTCTTCCTTTTGTATTTATATTGAATTCGGTGATTTATCTGGTGTGTTTCCCAGCAGATCTGTCGTTGGACTACTGGGTTTTAAAAAAAGAGCAGTGAGCTGAAGAGAGGCTTAATAAATGGTAGATGGGGGCAGAGAGTGGTTTGGAAAAACCAGTGCAATTTTCTCAACCCTAGCAGATTGAAATTATGTATTTTAGGTACTTCATTACTGCAGTTTCTGTATACCTCAGGTCACTAAGTCCCAAGAGCACTATGTCAAATGGGGAGGTGTTGCTTCCTCCAACTGGTACATGGTTAATGAAGCATAGACGAAGAGACCCCCCAAACCCACTAAAAAAAACAGTGAAGTCTATTACCCACACCGGCAATATGACTAAGTATCGCTTTTCTTAGAAATATCAAAATCACATACAGGATTGAGTCACTTAAAAAAAAATAGGTGCATGAATTAAGATCCTGTCCATTTAGGTACATGAATTATGCTCAGCCCTTGGCATCTAATGGAGCATCCTTCCAAAAGTGAGTGCCAAAATTTGCTTTAAAACTAACAGGGAAAAGGAAGTGCTTTGAGGACCTCCAGAGGGAAATCCAATCTGCTGAAATGAAGACATCTAAATTAGATGTCTGGTTCCCAACCTGTGTAAATAGCTGCTATATGCCTTCATTGTGGTCATATATCAAGCAGATAGTAAAGGGCAATGACACTGGCTCAGTTCAGTTGTCTCCACATATATGCATAGTGCAACTATACTATAGATGCTGTAGGGTGTCCTGTCTAATCTTCAGTTGCTGGTAGAGAAGAGCATGGGTCTCCCATAGATTCATTGTCTTATCTACGCTATTACACGGACATCTCCAATGCCCTCTCCGATGGCATTGCATACCTGTGTGCGGGCAATTGAATCATGCCCTAAGAATGATTCACTTTGCCTAAACTGAGATTTCTGCACAGTAGAGGTCTACATCAGCACTAGTTATGCTCAACTGTCTTTATAGTCCCTGAGGGAAACTGGTACTTTGAGAGTGTAATTCATCAACCTATTTCAGAGGTCTACATATGGGTGCAATAAATTGCACTCTGCAAGTGTCCTTTCTGTCCATCAAATATAAAGGGAGTCTAAAGTATACTTTATGAAAGTATACTCTAATGCATATAATTTAAGTAAATGAATCCTATGCTAAGTTACTGATTCAAAAGCAAATCAATAATATAAAAACAAGAACTGGCTTTCTAATCATTAATACCCTGGGTCAGTCTGTCTTGACATTTTTCTCTTTAAGGAAATTGTATATTGAAAAATCAACAAAATACAAGTGTGGTTTAAATAATCCCATGCCTTTCTGGAGTCATTTTGCCCTACTTAGCTTTAAGAAAATAGTTACAAATGTGTTCCCATACTCCCACTTATTCCTTTTATGTGCAATTGAAGTTTACTATTCTATTTTTTTCTCCCTTTTATCTTTCAGCATATATTTTCTTTATAAGTATCAGAAATTCTAAGGTGGTGGGAGGGAATGAATTTAAATGGCTGATCTGAAAGTTTTATCCAATTTCTCTTTGTTTGCCATTCCAAAGACTTTTTTTTGGTTGGTTTTAATAATTTGTTCTAAACGACTTTAAATATTTTTTTATTTTAATTTTTTGAGAAGTGTCCTGTTGAATATTTATCGTTCCCCACCAAATAGATGATTACAGAGAAGTTTTGTTCTCAGTCCTAAACAAGTCATCCCATGAGCTTTTAAGATAAAGTCTAAGGGAGGGTGTAATTATATTTAAACTCAAAAAGAAATATTAGTTTGCAAGTAAGTTTAACATCACAGCTGCAAAGGAGAGCTCCCATTTGACTCCTTTGACAGAGCACACAAGGGTACTTGTGCAGTCCTTTGCTGTCAGAATTTACAGGCTGCAGTCAACAAATTCAGCTAATTAAAGATCGCTCTGGATCTGTATGGCTCTTGTGTTGTCTCTCTTTAACAGGTTTATTCATCCAGCTCAGAAAACACACTTTAGCTACACAATTTTTCCTGATGTATTAAGATGAGAAGCCTTGGTATGTACCTAGTTCAACCCCAAAATAGTTTGCTTTTTTCCCCTCCCACTATGCCCATGGGAAGATTGTTCTGCAGTCTTACTGCTTTAAGGAGTAGGAAGTCTCTTCTGATATCCACCTTCACTTTATTAAAAGATGATTGAACACAGGTGTTGGATGCTCTGGTACCTGCTTAATTAAATTAGTATCCTGTGAATTATGGTTTTGTCCATATTACCTGTGCTAATCTCAGACAGCAGCTGTTGCTGTCCCAAGAAGATGTTTCCCTCTCTGACACTCTGTTTCGTGCTTATTCAAACTGAAACAAAACCATAAGGATTTGCAAGAATTTTCTTTTGTAAATGCATTTGTTGTGTATGAAATGAAATTTCAAAATATTGCCATTGCTTTTTAAGTGGAAGTCCCAAGCTCTGTTCAGCACTGTTCAACAGCTCAACAGCAATTATGCTGCAGCCTAAGACTGAGTCAGCGAAATTGCTCTGACCGTGCCTGTGCTGTGTGTAAACACAGGACTTTATGGGCCCAGAGTCAGCAATCTAGCAGCCTTCATGCATACTAAAGAAAGATTCACTTAAAGAGATAATGTTACAGAATAATGAATTGTTCCCACAAGCCATCTGTTCTTCTCCTACGCTAAAAATATATATATATATATTTGAATCCAATTCCTTTGTTTTGATTAAAGGTTTCTTTGAAAATTATTGTTTCTGAACTTCAAGGTATAGAGAATGCCTTAATGAAACCCTGGATTGGAAAAGAAATGTAATTCTTCCCTGTATACTGTTAATAAATGGATGCTAGTTATCTGTGGGTTGTTAAGAGTTTTAGAACCCAAACCTCTGTATTTTTGCTGTAATACAGCAAAGCTATTGTTTATATCCATCCTGTCAGAGAGTTCAAGAGAAAGGGAGTAAGAAAATCCCAGGGTGCAAGATCTGCCATTCGTGAGACGCGTCAGCACTATTTAGAAAAAGATGCTTCTCTGAGTTTTGAAAGGAATATGTTTTTAAAAGACGTGTTTTTTGTGCCATACTTCAGAAGCTGTCTCAAAAAACTATCTAATTTTCTCATGTGGGAAATGCTTTGTGCAAGCCTCAAATTTCACAAAATGCAGGACCTAATCGTTCCTTACTCTTCTGGCTGGTCCCTCTCTGCTTTCCCTCCCCAGACAAGTTCCCCTGCCACCAAAAGGCCCTTCGGTCTGTCATCAAAATATCCCCTGTCCTGGTGACCAGGAGGCATAAGAAGAAGGATACCCCTTAGTGACAACCTGCCTGACACCAGCCATGCCAAAATGATGATGCCTGAGTCTCTACCACAAGATAGCCCCAGCACAGGTCTCTCTGATGGCCAGGGTTTGATTTTTAAGACTCAGCCTAAGCCAGGCAACAAATGTGGGAACCATATTTCCTTAGTACCTGTTTTCTGTAGCCCCACCTTTTAATGCCACAAACCCAAAAGTTTTAATATATACAATAAATATAATACTCCTTGATTTTCCTGTGAGTTGGACCCCAGAAGGAGTGCATCTCAAGGGACTGAGGATGGATGACAGAGGAGAACTCCTAAGCCAACAGAGTCCTTGCTATGGCAGGTAAATTTCTGTACCCCTCACCCCTTATCTTTCTTCCTTGCTCCCCCTTCGCATCTTCCATGAGTTGAGACACGTGTGGGAAGGACAGCTTGGCTCCTCGGCAGTGTCCTCATTCCTGCTGATTATATTATTCCTTTACCACATGCATAGTAGAAACTGAGCATACCACAGGAGAAGATGCAAGACAAATATCACAAGCTCCTGGGTATCTTGCATCTTGGCCTGTCTGATGAGACCTACACAGTGGATAGTTGCAGTCCCTGCTCATGAGGTACCAAGACCTGTGAAGGAGAGGCATGCTTTCATTTCTAACCTGTGTTACAACTGCTTATAGCTACTCCTGTCCAAAAACCAGCTGAAGTCCATTGAGCCCACTATGTGAAAAGTTTGTTCAACAGTTTATAGATGAATACATCAAATTACTATGACTGCTTGTGTTGATTTGAATAAGGACAGAGGGTTTCAGAATCATCAAAATAAAATCATTCATGAATGAGGAAAAGTTAATAGCTTCTACTTCCCTACAGTTATGAGATGGATGCATTCAGTGCAGTAAACTGTATTTTCCACCTCTGTAACAATGAGAATATTTGCCTGGATCCAGTTCTGAGAGATTCCCTGGGATTCCCAGTGGCCCAAACCACAAGAGAAGACATCCCTGTTGAGAGCAAGGAAGCTTTACAGTTATTGAATGGATGAGAGTTTCCGTATGCTTGTAGATATCAAGATCACTTGTCACACTCTGTGGGCCTTCCTTAGGGTCACAAAGGCAGCAAGATCATAGACTTTCTGTAGGAAACACCTATCTGCTCAGTACCATCAGCACTCTCAGAGGATTACAGGATTGTCTGCCAGGCACAGACAAGTTATCAGTGCCAACAGCATGACAGACTCTCCTCCAATGACCTGTTTCCTTTCAGGCTTTCTTCTCTGGCTAATGTGCTTTTCAGGAAGTATAAACTCCAACATGTCTTTGGAGTGCTAACAAGTATGGTGCTACTCCCTCCCTAGTGTCTGTTGCTGAAAGAACTGGCCTCCATAACACCATCTTTTAGCTTCTCTTTGAGGTTGGCTCATGGATCTATCTTAAAACATCCATTAACCTGGAGTTATTTCTACTCACATGAAACCTATTGCTCATAGAGGTTTCTTATCCTTTTTGTTCTTTCACAGCACCAAGCAAATGCCCTAAAGGTCACTTTGGGAAGTGGCCATCTCGAGTGCCATGACCTCACAGCTCTTTCCTGGTCTGGCCTTCAAAGTCAAAAGAAGAAAATCTACAGTTTATCTAAGAAAAAAGAATATTTTGGATTCCAGGCCACAGAGAGCTTCTTTCTCACAGGACAGGTCAAATCCTATCATGAATCTGTTCTGAAACCTCCAAGAAGTCCCATTCTTGGGAAAGAGGGTTACTGTAGAGGAAGTCTGACAGACTTCATCTGCAACTTCATCTATACTATGGAGAACAGATCAAACAGCTGTATCATACTTGCCTCAGCAAGATTTTCTTCCCCTATGAAACCAGTTGGAACAGTTAGTCCAGCTGTGGAGGGCTCATGCTTGCACGCTTAGTTACTGATCATGGACCTCTACTCTGGATGATATCTGAACACATTTGGGCCACTAATGCCATGGGGCTCAGGATCACTTACTTGGTGTGCAAAGCCTGTTTGTAGCCCAGGGGTCCTAATCCCAGGGACACTGCAGGTTGTTCTTCATGCACTGAATAGAAGCAAGATTTGTATTGGGTGAGAAGTTGTATTGTGCAAGTCCCCTGAGATGCACAAGTTTTAAAAACTGACCACACAAATTAAACAGAGAGAAACTGGTAAATATCCAACTTTCCTGTAAAGTTAATGACATTCTTTCCAGCTGTCAATAGTCTAGTTCTGTATTTTTTGTCTCCATCCCCACGCTAGATCATGAAGCTGTTCATCTTTAGCTTTTTCTACTTCATCCGCATCTTTAGCTCTTTCTACACCACCCAATGTACGTAAAGAAAACAACATATCAGGTTTTCCCCTTAACAAACCTATCTTCTGAGCCCTGGTAAATGTAAATTAAGATAACCTCCATTGAAGTCAGCAGTGATACATCAGTGAAACCAGTGCTGTGAAGGTAAGTTCAGAGGAGAGATAAACAATAGGGGCTGTACCAAAACAGACTCTGAACATTGCTGAGAGCTTAATACGAATATTTCATAAACATCTCCTTCTTGTAAAAGGCTGGATTGCAGGGTTTGGGAGAGTAGGGTTGGAGCAAAACCTCTGCCAGTGTCTGTGCTAATAAGACAGACAAGACTCTGCTAATAAGGCAGATGAAGAGTTTGTTCTCCAGCAATGACAGCTGGTGGCACAAAACTCCTTGTCTCCATAAAAATAACCTCCCTCCTGTCCCAAATGTGACCTCATCTATACTGCATAGGGGGATACATATGTCCCACATTATCCAGAAGTCTTATCTAGGTGCCCAGAGCACTGCAATAAACTACTCTAGCATGAGCAATATCAATTAAACAACATGGATAATCTTTTAAATGCGCAGGTTCTTGGACCCTTGTTCCAGCACTACTTAGTTTACAAGCCCAGATGTAACTCCATGAATCTCTGCAGCCAACCCCCTGCGCCAGGACAGGACCAATTCTGCCACCTATGATATTCCTGAAAAACCGTTGTTTAACCTTTTCTTTAAAAAAGTTGCATTGGAAACTCTACACGCACTCTAGGCAACCAAGTCCGATGCTCCTACACACATCAATAGAAATTTTTTCCTATGGTCCCACCTAAGTCTCCCACTCCCTCAGTTTATGCTCTTTATTACTCATTCTGTCCACTGAAAGTGTAGATCCAAATACAGGCAATTTGCAGCGTACGTATGCCACGATTCTGGCCCATCACTTGCTTACATTTAAGTGTGGAAATATGATTAAGTAATTCAAATACCAGCATGAACACACATTCTCTTACATGCCAAAGGAAAGGAGCAAGTACTATGCTGTTTAATAAAGTCTAGTCCAAAATACCATCATTTAAACAATTAATCCTAAGATAAATAAACTGCAAATGAAAACTCTCCACAGTTGCACCTCGAAAAAAAGATCCAGCACTAGAGTGCAGGAATGGTCTTTACTTCTGTGAAGCTCAAGTGAAACTGGGAATTTCTTTTTGCGACTTCGCTCATTTATAAAGGGCTTGTTGCTATAGCAGTTAAATGCTAGTAACAAACATGGATAAACAAATTCTTGTTATCAAAAGTGCATTGTAATTGTTAATGGATGATTTTATTCCACTTTCCCAAGTAAATACAGATGCCATGATCTGACATATGTGAAAATATTGGCCATTGGGATTGCAAAGGCCATGTGTAGGGACATTTGTGTTTTATTCCTGTCATTTGCCTGAATTGATATATATATTCCTGTGGAAGTTTCCGTTGCCATTTAGCACTTCAGTAGAATAAATATCTTTAAGAATGTTTTGGAAATTTGTTATCTGGATGTATAAAACACTCAGCTTTTGGGATGAAGGACTACATACTGTATCAGTGCAGAATGACTACAGTCATGGCCTAATTTGGAAGTGGTGTGTTAAGGAATATAAAAGCATACACCAATGATCTAGAAGGTCTTCAGGCCAGCATGAGGTTAGGCAGAAATATTTTCCCTGTCAAAAGCCCTCATGATGCCAGTCCTCTGAAACTATACCTAGACGGCGCAGTGGGTAGAAGCCATTGCAGGCAGGGTGTCCTTTATCTCCCAGACATTGAACACCCCCTGAACTCCTTCCCAGGGCCATCTTTTTCTGCCGGAGCTGGACCTGCCCAGCTGCAGTGGTGGGAGCACAACCCTGTGTAGAAATGGCTTCCAAGATGAGTTGCTCATCAGTGCAGACAATTCTGGAAAGAAAAGCAAACAGCATTTGGCAACAAGAAATGGTAATGAACGTGTCATTAAGGCATTCAGGGTGCTCTACACCTGATTGACCTCTTTGTTTCACCTTTTTCATCAAAATAATAGAATAATAGAATCATCTAGGTTGGAAAAGACCCTTGGGATCATCGATGTGTGGGACACCTTTGTCCAAAGCGGAAGCCTTGCAGATGTCCTTTAGCAGCTTTTGCAGGAAGCTGGCATCAGCTTCTGACAAAATCAACATGGGAAAAACGTCCCATCTCTTCAGATACAGGACGCATAGCTGGAATTGAGCACAGGGCTGGAAGGCATTGAAGGCAAGGAGAGGAGTTCGGCAAGGCAGCAGAGCACAGGAGGGGCCAGGGGATAGGACTGAGTGTCTGGCAGCTTTTTCTCTGCAAAATAGGTGGTAAACAGATTTCTGTCTTTTTCTGGCTGTGAAGAAAACCTAACACTCGGACCAGCCTGGTTCAGCCAAGTTGCTTACACAGCTGTGGGGTACCAGCTCAGGACAGTCAACCACTTCTCTCCTTCACAGGGTCTTTCCAGCAACACATGTTGATTTATGCAAGGCTTCCCTTAGCCCCTAGAGAGCAACACTGGCTTCGCAGTGCCAGCACCCGAGGACACAGGAGGCAGGCTGAAGCAAAGCCTGAACTCCAAGCCTCTACTCTCAGCTGTGCCTCATAGCCCAGGAGAAGGGCATGCTGTGAAGCTCCCTGCTGTTGGGGTTAAAAGCCCATCTGTGGGAGACGAAGGTCTCTCAGCTGGTCATGGAGTAGCTCTGTAGTGACAACACCTAGATTTGCTCATCAGTGGGATTACAAGTGGGTCTGCTGCTGAGCCTGGTGGCACAGCTGTGCCCAAGAGGGATTCAGCAGCGTAGCTGCAATCTTCCTGGGGAACTCTACTGAGGAAATGCTCCTGGTAAGGTAAGAAGTCTCCAGCTGGCCCTGGCACCACTCCTCTGGCTGCTACTTTCCATGTCACTAATTTGCTGAAGCCACTTCAAACAGGATAGCAGGTGTGTGTTGATTTTACACTATTATGCATTATTTTGCATTATGATGTCCCAGGCAGGCTGCACCACAGGGACATGAATGTTCAGCTTCTCCTGGAGATGCATCGAAG
>KZ506302.1:123989-134419 GCA_002844005.1 Limosa lapponica baueri | reverse complement strand
GAAGTGAGATTCGTGTTTGTGTTAAAGCAATAAAAGGCTGATGTAGCCTCTGTCCTGGGGCCTAGGGAATCCTAGATCCTGGTCCTTGTCCCCTCAAATGGCTTCTGTATATGATCACTGCATTGATGGGAGTGTGTCTTCAAGCATGCCAGGCTGAGAGAGCATAAAAGCAGCCTCTGTCTGAGCAGCTGGCTCTGT
Organism: Limosa lapponica baueri; assembly: GCA_002844005.1. NCBI lineage: Eukaryota > Metazoa > Chordata > Aves > Charadriiformes > Scolopacidae > Limosa > Limosa lapponica. Next base: position 134,221 of record KZ506302.1, on the reverse strand, counting down.
TATATGGGCACCCACGATGGAAGAGGCTTAAAGTGGGTGTCCCTCCTCCAGCCTATGCACTGTGCTGGGAGAGGAGATCTGTGTGTGTGACCTTCCTTGTGTGAGAAAAGAGCTGAATTCTGAGTGCTCCTCATCCCCTGCTGAAAAGCAGATGCTGTCCCCAGCTGCTCTGGCTCTGGTGTTTCAATGAAAGCAGCTGTAATGTATGGTGGATCATCTGCAGCACAAGAAACACTCCAATGCCCAAGCATGCCTGTGGCATTGGCCACCAGGGAGTGTGGCGTTGAAAAACTTCATTTGTGGGTCTCAAAGAGATGGGACACAGGTGGATGCTGAGCTGGAGGGATCTGCCCAGGCAGTGCTGTGAGGCGTCCGGGACCCTCAAGGTCCTACCATCTTCCACTGTGTAGGAAGATCCTCCAGGTGCCAAAGGCTGGGGAATAAGGGAGGATATGGGGATGTCAGCAGTGATATTACACCTTTTTGGTTGCTGCAAGAAAAAAAAAACTTGTAGCCTCTGAATTACTTTGCTGTTCCCAAGTCAGAGGCTCGCAGTACTGACACAAGGGATGTCAATGGCACAGCTGTATCTTTACGTGATCGAAAATACGATGTCTTTCCCTCATGATGCTGACATTGCTGATTCACTCTCAGCATCCTCCCTCATGCCACCTACCAGACCCTTACCCTGGCCCACTGTGTTTCCTGGAGATAAATATCATCTTTGAGGTTTTTCAGCAGCTGAAGAGTCAAAATAGCTGATGGATTAAAAAAGCTGAAGGTATCCAGCCTTTTTTTTTTTTTTAACTTCTAGATGAGTTAGCAGAGAAAATTCCACTGCTGCTATGAATTGCTGGCTTATACAGCGTGGAATACATTCCTCTACAAACTGTCAAAGTGTTTCTTGAGGAAACCCCAAGGAAATAGCTATATTCAATGGTTATGTATTCATTCTGCAAAGTAAAACAATGAAGTGCAGAGATACTCCAGGTAAAAAGCCTTGAACTCAACAGTGCTTTAATTATTTTTTATTACTATTTTTTAAATTATTAACCTTAAATAAATTGGTGTGAAAGCAAACAGATTGTACAAACCTTCCTCCCTGCTGATTTACCAGTGAGGGTGTTTATAACTGTACTATTGCAAGTAAATCCAAGAAGAACTAGAAAGGCAGCCTGGCCCCAGCCTGAGACCTGGTTTATAGGCACTTTTGAGGTTTAATGACTGTTGTTATTGCAACGTTTAAACCATCTATGAAATAAATAGCTGAGATAAAATCCAGATACCACTGTTTCTTGGAACTGTGGAGAGGCTTATATACCTATACGGCAACTTCTTACAGATAGTTTGTGGAGGGTGTTTGGTTTTGAAAACTCACTTAGGGTATGAGAGCCTCTGTCTCTGATCCCATTCACCCAACAAGAGGCAACAGCAGTTTGGTGCCCTGAATAAAACCCTACTCCTACTTCATACCCTCTCTATTATGCTGGCTGACTTCTGAAAGAGCTGTTTTGTAGGGTAACATGTAGAACACAATTCATCAAACTTTTCCTTCCACTATAATAAAGGGAAAATGCTGCAATGGAAAATTTTCATGATGTTTCTTTTGGAAGAAATGACATAACAAGAAACAGGAGAGTTTGCCTCTTGCAGTCTCTAAGGTCACTATTATCTTTGAAGCTTGGCTTGGAGAGCTTGCTACAGCATTGAAAGAGTCTACTGTTGTGCTGTCTGTTTTCAAATCTATGAGATACAAACAGGGGAAAAATTCTTTTATGACTTTTATCAATGGCTCTTCTACAGGAGAAATCCCAAGTCCAAGGTCTACAAATCTCACAGGATTTTGCATGATGGAATTTTATCAGACATGATATCTGAGATGTGAAAGACTAGAATTGGGCTAAGGGCTAAGTGCTGACCAGTGTTGTTTAATTAAACTATGCTCTGACCCCTGCCCTGGGTCTTGCTTGTTTATTCTGCTCACTTGTGAGATTGGTATTTGCCATTGGTTCAGCCACACCAGCAAACTCCCTCCCCAGAATTTCCCAGTCATGATCTCCAAAATAAAAAAACAAAACATTTTCCAAGTTCCAGGCAAATGGAGAGGACGAGACTTGGACTATGAGCCCATAAAAGTTGTCATTCAGCTTTCTTCCTGGTGCTGGTGCAGGACTAAGAGTTCATCTTCCCCATGGGAATCTGTATACCAAAAAGACATTAATGTTTGTCATGATGGTTTTTTTTCAGGCTTCCAGTTCTGACTGTCCAGCTGGGCATCATAGGAAAGACAAAACAGTTTCTAAGGAACCGTTTAAGAGGGAAAGTTCTGTTTAAGGAAAATGAAATGACAGCAAAAGGTGTGTCTGAGAATCAGCCTGATGCAGGGCTCGTTAGTGAGGCAGACGTAGGCTGAAAGAGGAGGTGTAGAGCAGCCACAAAAAGATGCTCTAAAAGCCCAGAGGTACTCTTCTCCTAAGCATACGGCAGCAGAGCGTGGTTATGTTGAGGGGTAATGGCAATTTCTGCACAATGGACAGGGTGTTCCTAGCAATAATGTGCACTTAATGGGGAAATATCTTCCATCAACCTAAAAGACGGATGGGTGGTTTTGAAAAAGAAAGAAAGGAGGAGATTAATGGTGATATAGCAAAGCTATAAAAGGTTATTGAGCAGTGCATAGTTACAGTCTTTGGTCTGTGTCACTGAAAACTACTCTCTGGGGAGTTTCCTCAAGCAATGCACAGCAACATGAATGCTGATGACAGCAGCTGAGGGCAGGGAATGGTGCTTTCAGAAGTAGCTGCCCTACTTTGATAAGACACATGCCTATAGGTGGCTTGGACACTTCTGGAAATAGTGTCTCCTTAAATGCAGGCATGCTAATACACAGTACTCAGGATGAGCTGATATGCTGCAGTGTTTAAAATGTGATTCAGCTGGGCATCTGTGCTGCTCTGTCACTTGAGAGGGCATCTTCTTCCCAAAGGCACTTTGGCATCATACCCAGAAGGTCAGCAGCTCAGGATGGGTTTGGACTGGTGGTGGTAGGAACAATTTAAAAATTATTATTATTTTTTCCAACTTCTTCCAAAATACTCTGCTAGAAGCCCTGTGTAGCTATGACAAAATGTGTGGAGTTTCTCCAGTAGCTGCAGCTGTATTACCTCTGTACTGTACTAAAGAGCTGCTAGTTAAAAATGGAAATGGTTCATGTTCTCTGGATCTCAAGGTGCATTTGATAAGGCACAAGAGGTTTTGGTGATGAAACTAAATAGGCCAATTATTCAAAGCTAGCGTTCCTGAAATAAAGTGTGCAAACACTTTCATGTATAACTGATGCATTTCAAAAGCCACTTGCGCAGAGAAGGAGCGTTAGTGTGGGACCCAGATTCTTGTCAGGAGGATGACAGGGATGGGGCTCTTCAAAGAGCTCCAGTGCCCTAGAGTGTTTGGGTTTAAAACTCTTATAAACTCTTTTCTTACTTTTCTTACCTTTGAGTAAGATTTCCTTCAGATAATAGGCATACAATAAGAGCCAATACAAACAGCTTCTGGCTAAAACAAATGATCTGCTTCTGATGGGTTATGAACATTGCAAATTACCCATGGAAAATTCAGAGTGGAAGTAAAATTAGTGAATATACAATGACTGTTTCTGAAGTTGTTCCAAATAACCATTATTCCTGTGTAGTTTCTTTCAGCTCAGGTTTTAAAGTATTTTGCAGACATTAATTACTTCCACTTACCATGTGGCAAGAACAAGAGAAGAAACGATGACGCAAGGAAAAGTAAGAACAGCATGAGACAGTCTGCATGACTGTTAGCAAGATACCCTGGCCAAGCTGAGGTCTGTCCCTAATGCTTCGTGGCCTTCAGTGAAATGATGCCAACTCCCAATTACTTTCAGCTGGATTCCTCAAATGATACCCACTTCAATGGAACTATATACATGAATGAGACAAGTACAGGAAATAGGGAGCTCAGAAGAAATGTAATTAAGAACAGTTTTTTCTCTTGGAAAATATATCAACTCTGGGCCCACGTACAGCCAGTTACTTAGCAAATGTTTAGGTGCTTCAGCTATATGGGAACTGTAGGTCTGAATAGCCCTAATTACATCATCATTGCCCCTGCCCCTGATTATATAATTACCCTTTGAGAGTCATTTATCTGCTAAAGTATCTTCTCACTTTTAAAAACCCCCGTGTCTTAGAGAGTAAAGGAAGAGAAGGGAACAACCCTCTTTACAAAGTAACCATGACCAGAGTCTCAGTGGTTAATGTCTGGGGGCCAAAATGATGTCAAATAAGGCTGTCAAGCATCAGAGAAGCTCCTTTATGCTCTTGCCCACAGGCAGGGTAATGCCATGCACCAGGATCATTGCCCTTGTCTAGGTTCTTCCTAACCTCTGGTAACGAGGACTGTACAGACCCTCCTGGGAAACCTGCTCCCATCCTGCACTAGTTTCTCACTCCAGAAGGCGTTTTTACCTATTGAAATCCCCCTTGCTGTAGTTAAAGCCCATTAAACTAAGTTTTCTACGCTGAGCACAGAGAAGGACGTATTCCCTTGTGTATGCGAGCGCCGATACCCTCCCCTCGGGCTGTAAAGCAGTAGTAGGTTTCCTTTGGTGACAAAGCTGGCTAAGAGCAGTTCTGCTCTCTTTCCTGGGGGGTAGTTCTCTCTTCCCTTGCTTGTGCCAGTCCCTGACTGCCTGAGGCTCTGCTGGGAGTTCAGCACAGTGACTGAGAGCTTCTTCTCTGCTTCTCTCACTGCGGGTTATTTAAAGATAACCTCAGACCTGGAGCCCAGCAAGCCCTTGAGCTATTGAGATCAAACTGCGGGGGAGAAGCCCCTTCCACGGGGGTTATACCCGAGGAATACAGCCCAGTGTTGATACTCTGTCTTCTCCAGCTTTAACAGCTCAGCTATGGGCTCTGCAGCTGCATACTCCTTGAAGCACAGAGTCCAAAGCAGTATATGAATTTTCCATGTGTGTTGAAAAACAGCATACCTCTTCATATTTCCTAGCATACCCCTAGATATGTCTCCGTCTTCCATAAAAGTGGTATAGACTGATTCACATTCAGTTTGTGACCTACTGTGTTTAAAAATATATATCTTGACTACGTCCTTGTGTTCACCCTAACTGCTCTTGAGTATACAAAGTGGAGTTGTTTTTCTCATGTCCTGTGCAACGAGTTTATTTCTGCCTCAAATGAAACCTATATATAATATCCTACTATAGGGAAAGAAATGTCCTAAAGAAAGCCGGTTTGGTTTTTAACAAAGTCCCTTAAATGTTGAGGCCTGTGTGGACGCTCTGCTGGAAACAGAATTGAAATGGGGTGTTTTTTTCTGCAGTATGTGTGGGTTTTTTTTAAATATTGGGGCAGAGTTTGACTTGGCTTGTTAGACTGCTTAATTATCAGGCACATAATCCATCAATGTCATTCTGTGAAGTAAGTGCAGTCCTGTAGAGCCCACTCCTGGAGCTGTGTGGAGCTACGTGGAGACAAGCTCGAAGCCTCTGGCACAGATGTCCCCTCCTCTGCTCGCATGGTGAGCGCTGGCAATGATGCGGTGTCCTTGGCAGGAGGTACTGCTGCCCTGGGGTGGACAGTGTTGTACAAAACCAGCCCCTCTGAAACCCCGGCCTGTGGCTTCCTGCAGTCCTGTATCTCACAGCAAAGCTTAGGAGGGGAAGCTCATATTCTTGGGGAAAAGGAAGGCAGCTACCGCAGTAATGTCACCCTTACCTTTTGGAGATGTGGTATGAAAGAGAAGAAGAAAATCAAAAGCTCCTCTGACAGATCTGTCAACCTGGGTTTTTTCCCCAGCAGGAGTTTTAGAAGATCCAAGAGCTTCTTGTGGTGTCAATGGTGACTTTATACTTTTTTTTTTCTTCCTGAACGATATTTGACAACAGAGAACAATCAATAAATATCACGTTTTAGAAAAGTGGAAGGATTCTATTCTAATTCTTAGAAGAGACCCACTTGGTGTTTGTCAAGCCCAAAATACTTCCAGGAATCATGAATCTATCAGGCAAAACACAAGGCATGCAGGTACCACTGATAGTCTGCCGTACCAAATAAAGTAGAATCACAAAAAGGGGCTTGCTCATTTTCTCTGCTATGCTGATGCTCAAATCACTTCAAACTGAATTAAGACGTACATCACTTGTGCTTATACCATTAGAGAAGGGCTTGTGTGTGCAAGCTGGAATATGAGTAAACCTGAGCTTTTGATTCAGCTATGTCTTTAAGTAGCATATATACAAAACCTACTTGCTATGGAGTGCTTGAAATCTGATACGTCATTGTCTTGCCTTATATGCCCTTACACTTGTATGAAGGAAAATAAAAGCCATCTTTTCAGTGGAGAGGATGCTTTGCTTGTAAGCCTAGGTCTCACTTTAAACAGCCTGTATGCTTAGTGGTCTTTTCTACTGTTGTTTTATGCAAAGGAATAAAGTCTTAAATATTTTTAAAATAGTTGAATATTCTCTTCAAGCTACTTAAAGGAGTCTGACAAACACATTTATTAAAAATTAACCTATTTTTCTTCTGAAACTTTTGAACTTAGATTCTTCTTAAGATGCTTTGAAACTATAGGATGCTAGTAACTTACACTGGCCATGAAGACCTAATTCTTCACAACAGTAACATGGGTATGTATGGGTCCACATGTGTTTATATCTATATCACACTGGATGTCTGGTGTTCTAAGGACCTTAGTGGGAAGCTTTTGTTTAAATGAGCTGACTCGCGTCTGGCTTGTATGGATTCCAGTATATCAACATTCCTAAAGATGGGCTGAACTGCAAATTTTTGATCCAACGTGAGGGTACATAGTTTTTAGGCCAGAAAGTAGTACATGTACAGAATATTAGAGGAAAGACAAATTCTAGGCTTTCTGTAATGGTGCTACTGCCTGTGGGGTACTGTGAAATCTTGCTTTTGTGGGGGAAGAAGAAAGAAGCCTCTTCTCTTTTAAGATTATTGGATGTCGAGCAGTGTGTGAAACCTAATTTACAATTTTCTGTTAGAATTACTTCAATTGAAATTGTGGAAGCAATAAATTTTTGTTAATATTTGTGAAAAGCCTTTCAGACAGGAACTTTTACTTTTTAGCAGTTGATTTTGGACTGTCTTGTAACCTTCAGAGAAGATCAGTAGCCTGAATGCAGCCAAGTTTCAAACTGTTCTATGTCTCCTGTGGCAAAATAGCACTTCTATGAATGTATTCATTTGTCTTGCAGAATCCCAAACAGACTGTTAGGTTGTTCTGGTTATGAGCAAACCCATGCTTCTGTGAACTAGAAGTTACTGATGCATAGATGTACCTTCTGAAAATCTGTGGTGTGGGAACACATACTTATTTATTTTGTTAAGCTCAGGTGTCTGGTGGGAATTATTTAAGTGCCAGTTAGCAACTGAATTTCTTAAGTGGGAATAAGGCAATGTCTTTGCATGACTTGCCAGTGAAAAGTTATCATCAAACTGTCCTGTAGCAATCAGAAAACCTTTTGAAAATATTTAAATTTTGGTTATAATCTAACAGGCGTTTATTCTCTGTTTGGATGCTTAAACAAAGCTTATTTTGAATAAATTCTTGGAAGCCTGTTTAACCTGCTTGCTTACTTAACCAAACTCCCCATTTTCAACTCCTCTGTGAGCTAGACTTAATCCTCCCACATACTCCGCTGCCTTGTTACCTGTGATCTCAGCCTCAAGGGAAAGGACTCTTTTTAAAAAAAAGGCTAAGGAGAACTAATAAGGAGCAGAATGTTGAAAGTCGGGAAGCGCACACTCTGGAAGTAAAAGGTGATGAAGAATTAAACTATAGCCAAATTCATTTGATCATGGTAGTGGGACTTTTTGAGCCTCTTGATATATTTAGACATCTTGAGAGAAAAGCGGTGTGGTGGGTTGACCCCAGCCAGTAGCTAAGCACCCACACAGCTGCTCGCTCACTCCTCTTTCAGGTGGGATGGGGAGAGAGCAGGAAGAGCAAAAATAAGAAAATCTGTGGGTCAAGATTATGAAAGTTTAATAAATGAAGGAGAGAGGAAAAAAACCCAAATGATGCAAAAGCGATTATTCATCACCTCCAACAAGTAGACTGATGTACCAAAGAATGGCTACCTTGGAAGACAAAACTCCCCATCTTTTTGTTGCTGAGCACAGTCATATGGCATGGAGTATCCCTTGGGCCAATTTGGGTCGGCTGTTCTGGTTGTGTTTTGTCGCCTTCTTGCCCACTCCTGACCTATTCACTGGGGTGGAACAGTGTGAGAAACAGAGAAGGCCTTGATCCTGTGCAAGAACCATTCAGCAATAGCCAAAACACCAGTGTATTATTAACACTGTTTTGGCCACAGCTCCAAAGCACAGCACCATATGGGCTCCTGGGAAGAAAGTTAACTCCAACCCAGCCAGACCCAGTACAACAGCAAATTTGGGACTGTGTACTTGACAACAGAACTTCAGTGAGAAAGCTGATGACACATGGAGAAAGTGGAGGATGATTTTTTTTTTTTCATTTTCATCATTTCTAGCAGGCAAGAGACTTCACGTGAACTGATGCAGGTTCCCTCAGCACCCATGCCTTGTGGAAGACAGGATACAGAGAATTGATAGAAAAAATGGGCAAACTCCTATTTTTCTCTAGAAATTTAGCCTTTCAAAGTACTTTCTTTTTTTTTTCTTGAGAAACAAATAGTGATAGGGTTTCTCACATACATTTTTTTTTTAATTTAAACTCCATCCTACCACATTTACACAAACGCGCCTTCAAAATTCCAATGTGCTCCATATAAGGTACCCATGGACTGACAAGATGATTTTGAGTTTTCTATCTGTTGGTGTAAATGTGAAGCTATCATAATACTTCCCTTTAGGAACAGTGAAAAAGCCCCCATTTCATGGATAATTTGCATTCCTGTCAGTTGCTCTTTGTGGGTTGCCTGTTTAGTGCAGTGATATGGTAAAATGAGATTGCATTTGCTGAAATTATAGTGTTGGCCTCCAGCCCTTTCTGTAAACTCTGGTGCAGAGAGACTTCCAGTTACTGCTTCTTGCCAAGTGGTAATGAAATTAGTTCATAATGTGTCGCTCTAAAGCAGTTGGCTCCGCAAAACCATTTGGCTAATCACTCTAACGCAATAAAAAATGGAAGCTTTTCTGTATTTAAAAGTGAATTTGGAAAACTATTCCCCTTGAGGTAATTGCCCAAAGATTAGAGATGGGCTGAAGTGGAGAACTAGGGGATGGGACATTCCTGGGGTGTGGGAGGGCTCACCCTGCTCCCCAAAGGCCGAAGAGGTTTCAATAGGTTTTAAAGGTCAGTGCGATACCCAGCCTCACTGCCAGCTCCAGTGCAAAGGACACAGCTTGGACTGAAGTTGCAGGCCTGGAGGAACACACCAAGTGACTGATGAGATGAAAGTTGAATAGGTTAATTTTGCACAGTCTTTGTTTCACGGATGATGGCCCTGTACCCGGTGAAAGCTTGCCTCTTAAAATCCATAGCTTAAAATCCACAGCCAGTATACAGGCTCACCCACAGCCTGCATGCTGAGAGAGGCCAACTAAATAGTTCATAAAGTCATTGTGAATGACTTGTTTTCCTTGGTTTCACCTGGCGCCCTCCTCATTTGTATTGTTGTATCTCCTGCAGTGCTATGGACAACTGCATGGACCTTTTGCCCAGACAAGAGCTTCTACCAGTGCTACACAAGGTCTGGGAAAGACCAGAGGTTGGAAAGGATTTCTCCCCAGTTCAGAAGCACTGGGATCCTCCCTTAACAGTGTATGTGACTAAAAGGCAAATAAACTTTGGCTCTGAGCACCTCATTGTCCTTTTACCACCTCCAAAATTTGTATACCCCTGACAGGGCTCCCACTTACTTCTGGACTCACCTAAGCTCTGGGCATTCAGCACCCCTGCAATTTATTTTTTTTTAAATTAATTTCCAAGGCATGTAAAGGTCTAATTCAGAGTCCAACACAACCCAACTCCTGAGGCAGGGTCTTGAGGCTTGGGTTCATGGTCTATCTGTGAATATTGCATGGAATGACTGAAAATGAAATTACTGATTTTCCAATCCTACATTAATCCATGTACTGGGTCTGGCTGAGATGGAGTTAATTTTCCCCATAGGAACCCTCATAGTGCTGTGCTTCGTATTGGTAGCGAGAAACATGTTGGTAACACACACGTATTTT
>KZ506302.1:80449-119913 GCA_002844005.1 Limosa lapponica baueri | reverse complement strand
TTCCCACCTTTTAGGACCTCTTAAAAATAATTATTTTGGCTTCATGTCAGGAATGCCAGACTTTGTTCTTAGAGAAATACCTCAACAATTTCACCTATCCCTTTTTTTTTACTAGTAAGAGGAAAGTGTTGGCAAGAGAGTGCACTTTGGTGCTTAGAGTTGTGGTTTTTTTCTCTATTGATTCAATTTATCAAGATTTGTATGGTTGTATGTTGTGCATACACACACAAATCTATTTTGGTACGAAAGCAAGTCCTTGATAAACATTGTGAAATGCTTATTTTTAGCTAAGATTCTATTTATATAGCAATGACAATACAAAGATAAACCTCAAAGACAAAATGAGACTTCCAGCAGAATAATTACTTTCCTTGAAACAGCAGGCAAACCACTCAGTAAGAGAGTGTAAAAGGGTTGTAAACTACAGGCCTATGAAATAAAACAAAATACTCTCCTCCTGGCTACACTGGTGAGGCAACACACTCCAGTTCCACTTGTCATTTGGATGACCCATCAGGACTTTGCAACACCACTACATATTTGTCTACCATTACTTCATAGTCCTTCTATTATGTAGGACCTCTTGGATTCCAAAATCTGCCTTAGGAGGGATGTGATTGCAGGATCTTTTTATAGACCTGGGTTTGCAGTGAGCAATCTGTATTATCAGATGGAGACGTTCTCGGCGATTGTGCTTCTCAGGTGGGCGGTATCCTCAGCACTGAGCTGCACTCTAGCACGTTTTAAGAAGTGGAGAATCCTACCAAGACAAGGTTCATATGATGTGGAGTTGGCAGTGTACGGGACCTCTGTGAGCATGCACATGTGTGCTTAAATTTGAATGAACAAGTTCAGAGTTGGAAAATATGGGAAAAGTAAGTCTCTGCATAAGCTTGGATGTGATGACACTGCGTGATTCTGTTGTACACACAGGTTAACTCCAGTGGCTCATAGCGATTTTTAATTTGAGGCTAAGACGGGAAACAGGAAAAAGAACTCAGCTCTGTGCTTTGGCATCATTGCCTGTACGCGTCTGTCAGTGATTACCCAGATAATTGCTCAAGTGAAGCAAAATATTTCAGAATAACTCTGCTCTAATTGTTAATAATGATATTTTGTCTCAGCAAATGCGCTGAAGATCACTGCCAAGATTTTAGATGTTAGCTTACAGTCAGTGAACAAGGACTGATTAAAGAAATCTTTTTATCTGCTTACTAAAAAGAATGCATGGGGTTTTATGATGTGGAAAGGCAAATATTTTATTTCTCTGATTATAATCTTATACCTACCTTAACTTCTGGTTTTATAGGCTGGATTTAGCAAATCAGCTTTTGCTCATGAATAAAATGAACTTCCCACAAAAGCCCAGGCGCCCCAGAGTGGGACATGATGCCTGGTCTCCTTTGTATAGCATCTTAACAGTCACAGACGAAGCAGGAGAGCAGATGGTTGTGATTTTTATACCTGATAAGAGATGTGAGTCTGCCTGGTGTCACACTGCTTCAGCTGCAGAGTGGCTGGAAGTAATTCTTATTAATGAAACTGCTGAGACCTCTGCATCTAAACCTCTCTGTGAGCGTTATTTCAGCAGCTTCATTTCAGGAATAAAAAGACATTCTTTTGCAGAATGACCTTTTTCTTGCTGCAAGGAGCTCTATATCTAGTAATTACTCAGTCTTTTCATTTCTGAGGGGTGTTACTATGTGCACACAAGTTTTTGTGCATTGAAGCCTAAGCTCAAGACAATTTTGCATATGTATAACTTGTAGCAATCCAGTGTGGAGAAAACAACCTGTAACTCCTCTTCACACCAATAATGGAATTGAATTCAAAAACACCGGCCTGCTAAACTTAGGGAGAACAGGAACCTAAATACTGCCCAGCCGTAACCTCAGTTGGCCGCAGCTCTTGCTGGGTTATCACCCAGGGACCCTGGAAGGAGTGGGACAGTCATCCCCATGTGCCACCTCCTAGGGTCTGTGTGGCTGTACAGTGAGCAGGAATGGGACGTGGCCCTGTCCCCCTGTCACTGTATCATGCTTCAGCACCTTACTTTGGCTTGGCACCCAGCTGGCCAGACCTCTGCCAGCTCTAGGCGCTGGGCAAAGCTGGGAAGAAAAGGCCTGGGGAGATGGAAGGTCACCAGCAGCTTTAGGGATGGGTGCAGTTCATGCTGTCTTAAAGCAAGTTTTTGAACAGCAGCCTGAGAGTATGGCTCTGAGAACAGTATTTTTCCCTCCCTGGCACCCTGGAGGCCACAATGCAAACCGGGGCAGGGAGCAGGCGGGCAGGAGGTGTGTTTGCCTCCCAGCAGGGATCTGCCCCACAACTGGGCTGGCACAACTGGTGCATCACCTGGCAATGGGAACAGATGGGACAAGAGTCCTGCGTGCTGGTGCTGCTGCAGGAAAGAATGAAACATGGAGATAAGCCTGGAGCTTTGGAAATGCACACCCACAGGCTGTGTCCCTGGATGAGTGGGAACTGCCTGTGGGCAAGGAGACAAGGTGAATGTTGGCAACTTCTGCTCCTTTCCGTTGTCTCTGGAGAGATGAGAGGTTCAGGGAAATAGCACTTTGGCGACACCTGCCCAAGGAGCAGCACCTAAGGAGCAGTATCTTGCCTGTCAACTCTGGGTTTCTGCAGTCTTCCATTCTTTGCAGGAAAGCTGCACACCCAAAGCGCCGGAACAACTTCTTGGCTGTGGCTTTGGGACCCCCCTGACAGAGCACAGTGAAGAAGGGCTGCATCTGTGACAACTGCTGGAGCTGGCCTCTGCCTTTGATAGGGTTTTTCTCTTACCCTCTCAAACCACCCTGGGTCACAAACACGGCACTGGGCCGTTGTCTGCAGCCCAAAGGGTGAAGCGACGTGGAGCTGCTGCAGCCAGCGCACACTTCACCAGATGATGTTCTCTTGCCACAAGGCCGGGGGAAAGGGCCAGTGAATTATAGTGAGCAGCACATCACTGCAGCTTGTTTGGGATGGATCCAAAGCCCATTAAAGGCAATGGAAAGACTGTGTTTTAGAAACTATTATCCTTCATTTCTGTCAGGAGCTGTGTTTCACGGTAGATGGCACGCACTGTCACAACACTCAGAAGTAGCAAGCACTTACCTAATATAGGGTACCTAAAGGTGCTTATTCAAATGTGTCTTTATCTGACCAAAGCTATTTCTGGACAAAGTTTTCTGCAGAATACTGCTCTGCGTTTCTCTCAACAGTTTACAGCCTTTCCTTCTGAAGTCAAAACCTCAGACTTAGGGCTTACTGGCACTCTGAAAAATGTCTGTTATGCTATATATATCTTCTAACAAAATAATGACCAGTGTGCTGGAAAATAACTTTCATTTAAAGGTATTTCAAGCAGGTCACAACTTAATCATCAAACAAGTTGTGACTCTCAAGTGTGTGAGTTATTGCTGTTCGTTACCTCTCAGCTAACGAAGAGCACAGCTGTCTGGGTTTTCAAATTGAATAAAGCTGCCTGATCCTACATGTCTAATCCCCAAAGAGAAGGGTGAGCCTAACCCTGTGCCTACTAACCAGTTCCCTTCCAGCTGCCCAATAAAATGCCCTGTACTATAAAGGTACAAGTACTACTCATAAAGGTGCTTGTTCTTTTGGGTTTCTTCAGGGAACATTGTATAGGTAATAGAAAACTCCAATTATCTTAAATACCAACTATTTTGGAATAGAAAGCTAAGATTAATCAACCCAACAGATGATATTTTTAGCTAGAAAAGAGTAAGACACTGTGGTTCTGGAGTATGTCCAGAGAAGGGCAATGAATCTGGTGAGCGGTCTGGAGAACAAGTCTTATGAGGAGCAGCTGAGGGAACTGGGGTTGTTTAGTCCGGAGAAAAGGAGGCTGAGGCGAGACCTTATTGCTATCTACAACTACCTGAAAAGAGGTTGTAGAGAGGTGGGGTTCAGTCTCTTCTCCCAAGTAACAAGCAATAGGACAAGAGGAGATGGCCCCATGTTGCACCAGGGGAGGTTTAGGATGGATATTAGGAAAAATTTCTTCACCAAAAGGGTTGTCAAGCATTGGAACAGGCTGCCCAGGGAAGTGGTTGAATCACCATCCCTGGAGGTACTTAGAAGATGGGTAGACGTGGTGCTTAGGGACAGGGTTTAGTGGTGGTTTGGGCAGTGTGAGGTTAATGGTTGGACTCGATGATCCTAAAGGTGTCTTTCAACCTAGACTATTCTATTATTCTGTATAAAGCACAAGAACTACAAGATGAAGCTCTTCCTTCTGCACTGAGCTGTGTGTTCTCCAGGGGGCCCATTTGCCACGTGAGTGGAGGGAACATCCTTTTATCTTGGTATAAATCCCCAAAACTGTATATTTGTCCAGTCCTCCACCTGAGTTGTTAATATTCCCTCTTGCCAGTTGACAGTCAACAAGAGAGGCCCCCTTCTTCAAGCAGGTAGTGCCACTGGCACTCATTCAGGGTTATGGCTCTCAGATTTTGTTACAGGTCCTCTCAGAGAAAACAACTCTGTTAAGTGGTAGTCCTGCTGGCTGTGTTAGGAGAGCAGGAAAGACAGCTCTTCTCTGCACCACAGGCAGTCAGGATGAAGAGGGACAGCTGAGGATGCTCTGCCAATAGCAGAGGAAAAACTGTACCTGCTATTTCAGACAGTGAGACCAACCCCCAAACTGGGATCCCTTCAAGCCCAAAATCAACTTGCTGTTTCTCCTCCAGGTGCCAGCATCTGGTGCCAGCTGGGTACTCACATCCTCTCTGGATGCCACTTTTGATGAGGGAAAAAATATTGGCACAAAATTAGGCAGAGAAAGGAAGGATAAGAAAACACAAAAGCTGCTAGGGAAGGAAGGACCACCTGGGGTTTACCAAAACCTTGCAAGGCCAGTGTCCTTCCTGCTGCTTTTTGACAGTGGCACAAAAAAGGGATGAAGACTCAACTTGCTCCTTAGGTTCATGCTGGGTCCCCTGTATGAGGGAAGATGCTGGTGTTCAAGTGAAAAAGTACGTCAGACTACAGGATCAGAACTGAGACTGGCACAGAGTGATGGCCACTCAGGCTCTATGAGGCGAATAAATTCTTCTGAGCATCTTTCTCTAAGCCTGTAACCTGTACGTGATGTGTTCCTGCCTGCTGGTCATAGGGGACACACAAAGCCTTACTCACATAAAAAATTCATATAATCCGGAAAAACCGTTTTGAATAATTTATTTTTTTTATCTTAGGCTAATAATTTCATTTTTGGGTTCCCACAATATAAATGTAGAGAAGGGAGAAGCCCTTTGTAACAGTGGTTGTAATAAATATAGGTTTTACTTTTTCCTCATGAAACAATGTGTTTTGGGCTTCAGTTTTCTTCATAGTTCCTCTGGCTTTCTTCCATGCACTAAGAACAGCTCCTCCTTACCATTCAGACATGAAACCAGAGGGTCTGCATAAGGTCAGGTAGATTAGCTGAATAAATCAAGTTAGGAAATGAAGAATCATCACTCTTCAAAGCAGGCTCGTGACAGAAGAAAGCATTTCTCTTCATTATTTGATTTTTATAATCAAATACACTCAAAATGCTAGTCTTGAAAAAAAATCAATCACCTAGAAGTCAAGCTGAGTTTCTGCCGTTATTTCGTTAAATGCACTTGCATGGGCAGGATGCATGTGGCTTTGAGTCTTTACTTAACTGTGTCAGCTGTGGCAGTGGTTAGAGGCTGCAGAGACTCACAGTGACAACAGGCGGGTCTCCAGGGGACAGAGAGCTGACACAGGTACTTGTGGTACCTTCTGAAAGAGTGGTGTGCTGGCACGGAGCTCTCCCTCTGAACCCGAGGCTGTTTCCACATGTCTCAATTCCTCTGGGGGACACAGCTGATGCCTTTCACAAACCTGGATGCGAAACATGAATAAGCAATCAGCTCTGGGATTCATGCTGCCTCCCATGCAGAAGTAGGAGGAAAGGCGGTAGCTCCCAGCCATCCTGATGCAGGAGCCGTAGGGTCTACCCAGCCTGGCTATTGCCTTTCTCTGTAAACTGTAGCTGCAGAACTATCTTGACCAAAATAATTACAGTTTTAAATTGACAAGGCAAGTTTGTCAGGAAACGGAATGCAAAATGTTAGGAAATTAATTTTCATTCATACCCTGGGCAAAGCTTTGCTTTCACCTTTCTCAGACGTGCGACTGGTTATACAACTTTAATTATTTGATAAGTCAGAGATTCTTCTTGTACGAAGAAGCTTACCATTTAAATTGACTGAACAGAAAATAATTAGAAACTAAGGCCCAGAGAGATTCACTGGTAAAGACCTAGAGGTCTTTACCTAGCAGAAACCTGATGTCAAGAAGCTCTGTTCACTGCTGTAAACTCAGCTCCTGTGTGCAGAAGGGAGCTTTGAGGATGCTAGTGGAAAGAGAACTGGCCTGTTGCTTGCACAGGTGTTATATGTGCAGACATTTTGCAGGTGCAAGTAAAATGTCTCTGCTGCTGGATTTCAGTATGATTATGTCATTCTCTCATCTGCTAAAACCCTTGGGATTGGAAACTAATAGTCTTATCACTTGGAAATTTGGAGGTTTGTGAGCTGTATCATCATACTGACACAAAATAAAACTGCTTTTGTGCTGTGAACCACAGAATACATGCAGAAAAAATATGCTTACTTGAAAGAATTTGTGTTTTATACAATAATTTACAAGATGTTTATTCTTAAATATAGTATGAAACTTTTTCAAATTTAAAAAGGAGAGACTTGAACATGTGGCTCTGCTTCAAAAAGATCTGCTCATTTGCCCTCCTCCCACCAGAAAACATGAACAGAATGGGAAGCATCCTCAAAAACTGAGGCCAAACAGTGAAGACAGGGTAAACTTGCAAAGCTTTGGGCAGGAGAGAAAGGAAATGTGGAGTCCCCAGAAGAGGTAGGTTTCCAGGAACCAATTACATGTGCAGCCTGCATTTCCTGACATATAAACCTTCAGTCCAGAGAGATCCTGCACTGCAAGTGATGTTAGCTCAGCTCAGTTGTCATCTGTACAGCTCTTCTGTATTCAAGTCAAAGCTGCTTTTGGTATTCACAACCTGGTGCTAAAGTTGGTCAATGAGGAAACCCATTGATCTGTAGTGTTTTCTTTTAAGAGTTTAAAAGCAAAAGAGAACTCTATGAATGAAGTGATTGCTCTCCTCTACTTTAACATGACAGCTTTCTCATCTTCTCTCCCCTGCTTACCCTATTATTCTGCTGCTCCTGGTATTGTGCACTCTGGAGATTACAAACACGAAGCAGGAGAAGCTCCATTTTTGTTCACCCCAGTTATGAATATCTGGTTTCACCTTTCTGAGCATGTGCCTAGTTATGCAAAATTAATTATCTGATAACTTTTAAATTTCTTATTATCTCCTGAAACTAAAATTGATTTCTGTATTTCAATAGAAAGTTGAAAATCTTGCCTGTGGGATTCTGGCAAGCTGCAAACCACTTACAGAAGAATCTTCCTGTAACCAGCAGTGATTCTCACTGCATTGGAATATTAATCATTTCGTTAGATCTATTGCTAATCTTGTTAAGACAGGGGGGCCTGACTCTGCCTGCCTTTGCACCAGCCTGGGAAGGGTGCAGTCCTTGCTGCTGCTGCTGGGACTGCTCTGGAGCTGCCTCTTGCGAAGGAGTGAGTGGTACCAAAGAGAGGAGCTGCTGCTGTTCAACAGTCTAAATCCATACTCTTTATATTGGGGATGTCAACTGAAAAATTATTCATAACAAGAAAGGAAGCATGAGGAATATTCACTTCATTAACCCTTAGATCAATAATGCTGATTTTTCATTAGAGTTACAGAAAATGTATTGAGATGTAAAACTGATTACTTCCACTTGACCATTTCTGCACTTTGCATTTTTTACATTTACAAAACACAGAAGGTAAAAAATTCTTACCTGGAAGGCCAACAAAATGCAAGTGTTTTCCTAGTTTAAGTGACAAGTTTGATTCATGCTCTTTGTATATGACATGAAGACAAAGTTGTGTTGATCCATACAGTAAAAGAAGAATTGGCTACTAGGTCTAGTTCTGCTCATTCACTGTGAGCAGAAGTGGGACAAGCAGCCGAAAAGTTCCTGTTTACTTCTTTCACTGCAGCGTTTGCATACAAGTGACAGGGCACAACAGGCTAGGCAAAACCCACCAGATTAAACTCTCTATTTGGTAAATAGATTTTTATATGATACACAGGCCATAGATGGCTCAAAACTGTCACCCATAATGTGGAATAAGGGTGACTTCCCCCACCCCACAAAGCATCAAGACTTTGGAAACACTATCTAAGTGTAACTACTGGTTGCTTCAGGATGAGTAGGACAGGGCTTGGCAAAAGGCATTTCATCCAAATACCCACTTCTTGGCACTGACAGCCTCTCTGTTATGACCTTAGGGAAGCCACCCTAACTTTCCTACTTCTTAGAAGCAGTCAAGAGCTTATGTGCCACAGATTAAAAGTGCCTGTCCTTGGTTGTTGTTGGCAAGCAGTTCACAGTGGTTCCTAAAGACCAGAAATGCAATGTGTTGGTGTAGTACATGCTGTTTGATGTATTATTATTATTAGGTATTATTTCAACATGTATTATTAAATGTTCTTCCTTGTGCCAATTGTATTGTCAGTAATTTTACCATCTATCCTCATACACCTCATAGTTTCCTTTTGATTTGTTGCTAAATGATGGGAGTTGGGGCATTTAATACAGATTTGGCACTTTGTCATTGTCAAATCAATGATCTGCTCAAGTTTAATTGTGCAACTTTTTAATATGTGAGTCCACTCCTGAAAGGACTCTCAGGCGGAGACCCTGACCCTCTTTGTGTCCAACACTACTCTGGCATGTTCTCTTTCTCCAGGGCATCACCTTTTTGAAGTAATGTGCATCTTAGTTGGTGGCTGGAATATGAGGTTGCCTGGCACTGCAGGAACTCATCTGAAGGAATAATTTTTTAATATTAAGAATTAATTTGGCAGTTGGACTAGATGATCGTTGTAGGTCCCTTCCAACTGAAGTAGTTTATTCTATTGCATTCTACAATATAAATTTTTCCCTAGGCTGCATTAAAGACAAAGTTTTTCTCAATTTTTAGTGATTTACTGCTGAAAGTTGATCTTGGGCCTCTGTTTTCATCTTCTTTAGTCTCATTTCATTCAGAGTAATCAAATTCCAGGGGTAAAAGTTTTCCCTTTCTCAAGTTGTCTGTGCCAACGCTCATGGGTGATTTGGTGCCAGTAGCATGAAGCTGCCAAACCACACAGAAAAGCTGTATCCTCTGAGCACCCTCAAGCAGTGAAGCTTTTGTCTCGGTGATGACAAGTGACATATTGCTTATTAAAGATAATATCTTGCCAGCTCCCATCCCTCACTCCCTTTTCCTTTCTGCAGTTGCAGAATGAGTGAAACCAGGCTTGTCTGTCAGCTAGTCAGTCTTTTCCTTTTTTTTTTTAAAAAAACTGCTTAGTTGTATATCAAAAAGTTTCAGGGTGCAGTTACTACGCATCAGGGGAACAGAGGCAGGTCAGTCCCACAGGCTGTGGCCATGCTGGTAAAAACAGTACCAAGACCCAGATGCAGACCCTGAGCCACAACTGCCTTTGTGGTTAAACTGCTGGAGTGATCCCTGGCATTTGGGACCATTCCCAAAAGGCGGTTTGGATGCAGCCATTCTACTTTGAAGGCTAAGCATGTTTAGTTGCATGAAGATGGCCATAGCATGGCACCTGGCCACAGGAAAGCATAGAAGTAGCCTCTGAGTAGGCAGGGGTGACTGATCAGCCTTTGGTAACTCCTTAGGGCTGTGCACAAGGTTAGTGCAGTGCCTGGGACCCTCTCACAGGTGAGGACTGCAGCTGGGAGGAACTCATTAATTGTAAAACCTGCCCAACAATAACACCTGCTTTCCCATACTGGCATCGGGGAGTTGAAGAGTCGGGTTCAGTTTCTACCTCTTCCTGAATTGGAGGAGACCAACATCCCCCTCCCCACTTCCAGCTGAGCGCCCTGCCCACCAGGCGTGGATGCCAGTGGACACCTTCCTTGCTTCTGAAGCAAAGTGCCTCTGTACAGATCACAGCAGGAGAACCTAATGAGATGGAGGTGACACCACACCATAGTGCTTCAGAGTACTAGGCTGATGGTGTGGAGAGCAGGGAGAGCTGAAGTCTGCTCCCCAGGCCCACCTTCCAGAAATGAAAACACCCATAATGGCTGCACCCTCTTTGGGCCGGAGATTAGGCTGTCAGCATGCAGTCTCTGGGGGTCAAGCGAAGTTAAAGCAACTCCTTGCATTGTTCCCAGATAATAGTGAATTTCTGGCAAGAGCTGACTTCTGGCTCCTTAACTCACACGTGCTGGGATGCATGTGTCGATGCCTAGGTTATATGGTTATTTCATTTTCCATACCATGCTGAAAATTGCACCCGAGTTTGGTCTAAAGCATCAAAGAAGTGGATCGTATGAATTTTGCGAGGAAGTAAATGAGAACTTTATGTGACTTGCTCAAAAAGCACAAATGTGGAAATCGTCTGGCACAGAGAAGCCCAAATAGAACATTAAATGGCAGCAAAGCAAACAGTCCTGGAACTCACCAAACCTCATTCTTATCCCATGCAGGTCTCTGGCTGCTTCCAACATGAATATGTTTGCAGCAAAATGTTGGGCTGCTGTTATGATATGTTTTTTTTAAAAAAAACCAACAACTTAGGTTTGGGAAAGATTTATTGGCAGCTACTTCTACTCTGTATTGTTGACATTTTGAAATAGAGGAATGTATTACTAATTTGGGTCATTTTTATTAGTTAAGCAGCTTACTTATGAAAGACACTACTGAGACTATAAAACTGAGCTGCACAAAAGCCATTTGGGAATTGAGTTAGTAAACTAAAATAGATCCTAACAAAACAAATTGAATAACACAGAAATGTTTGTCAAAGCCAAAAGCCAGGCCTTAATATTTCATGCTGCCAAAATTACTGTACATGTTTATGGAGTTTACTCATTGAGAAATACTAGGGAAGAGTTGAAAAGACAGTCACAAGTAACACATTTTGAAGTTTTTTTCCCCCTCAAACTTCAAAATACAAAGAGGCAAAATATGTAGGATTTAAGTCAAGTCAGACAGCAGGAAGAGAGGTTAATTGTAATTTTCAATTAATATATGGGCCTGAGTCACAATAACACTCAAGAGACTTGATTATCAGATGGAATCTTTTGATGACGATCTTCAGTGAAACAAAGCAGCTATTTTTTCCCTGTAGGCCTCCTGATCTAACGGGAGTGCACCAACACAAAGTACAGTTCCTTGCCAAAGGCTTTACGGTCCTTAATCATACTTCCAGTGTCAGGAGAGGGACAGTCAGGGACTGCGGCATGATAGCATCAAAGCACCATGGGCAGCGGCAGTGATAACAAACACAACGTGGACGTTGTTTACCTGGACTTTAGCAAGGCCTTCAATACAGTCTCCCACATTACCCTCCTAGAGAAACTAGCTGCCCATGGCTTGGATGGGAGTATGGGCTAAAAAACGGCTGGAGGGCTGGGCCCAGAGAGTGGTAGTGAATGAAGTTAAATCCAGTTGGCGGCCGGTCACGAGTGGTGTCCCACAGGGCTCGGTACTGGGGCCGGTTCTCTTTAACATCTTTATCAATGACCTGGACGAGGGGATCGAGTGCGCCCTCAGTAAGTTCGCAAATGACACTAAGTTGGGTGGGAGTGTTGACCTGCTGGAGGGTAGAAAGGCCTTGCAGAGGGATCTGGACAGGCTGGATCGATGGGCTGAGACCAACGGGATGAGGTTTAATAAAGCCAAATGCCGGGTCCTGCACTTGGGTCCCAACAGCCCCATGCAGCGCTACAGGCTTGGGTAAGAGTGGCTGGAGAGCTGCCTGGCAGAAAAGGAGCTGGGGGTGTTGGTTGACTGTCAGCTGAACATGAGCCAGCAGTGTGCCCAGCTGGGTGGCCAAGAAGGCCAACAGTATCCTGGCCTGTATCAGGAACAGTGTAGTGAGTAGGACCCGAGAGCTGATCGTCCCCCTGTACTCGGCACTGGTGAGGCCCCACCTCGAGTACTGTGTCCAGACATTGAGGTGCTGGAGTGGGTCCAGAGAAAGGCAACGAATGAAGTGAGAGTACAACTCAAAACCTACTGTAGTCATAACTAAGTATTGGCAAATTTTACTGGATATTGGCAATGGCATTTTCATTAGTTTAAAGAACACATTGTTTATGGCATGTCACTTGCAATGACAATTACAAAATTACAGCACAAATATAAAGATAATTTCAACTAACTGAATTCTCAAATGGTGAATGGGTCAACTGGAAAGCAATGAGAAATAGATCATGGCCTCATGGGAAAAGGAAGGAACTCTACCACGCGCTGAGTACAGGAAATAATCACTGAGCCGTGATTACATAGTGTGGAGCAGATGAATCAAGGTTAAGGGACAATGGAGACAACTTGATGGCAAACACTTGAGAAATTGCAGCAATGGAAAGTAATGGTTTGTGTAGGACAGCATTAGGACAGGGAAAGTTTTGAGGAATATTCCCCAGAAGAGTTGGTGAGAATCTCATTATCTGAGTCCAAAAAACTAGAGAGAACAGAGGGTTTCAAAATATTTCTGAAGGAGAAAGGCTGTCCAGATGGAAAGATGTACCTGGAGACATGACATTTCTCTTCCATTTCTAGATATGGCAACTATAACCTTCACAGCTGCAGGGAAACATATGGCACATCAGGTTCTTGTCTTTTGGAAATGGAGTGATGTAAGTTATAATGAAAGCATATCAAGGACACTTTTGACAGTGATATGTTTAGGGCTTGGTGAAATAACTGGTGTACAAAACCCAGTGAAGACTGCTTAGAAAGAAAGCTGCAATCATGCAGTAGATAAAAAAAGGTTTATTCACATATTTTTCAACCCATATGTGATGATTTACTGCAAACCTAACCATAGGTGTGATTAGGACTGGTAGCCTGTAAGTCTTTTTTTTTCAGACTGCTAAAGCAATTGATTACAACTGAAATAGAAAGAAAACTTCAAATGAAGCTGTGGGAGATGCTGCTTGGGTACAACACATAAAGGAATTTGTTAAGCTGTAAAAAAGAAATGTGCCACTCCAGTTGCACAGTCATCTCCTCTGGTCTGAATTCATCTAAAATTACAGAAAACAATAGAGGATTAGAGTTTCCAGCATGATATGCCACATGTTAAGAAAATATTCATTTCAAAGATCCATGACACAGGATGAGGTGGCTGTAAAAGGTTGTATTTGCAGGATCAGGACCAGCAAGTCATGCCTTTCTATTCTTTCACTTTTTGCACACCATTCTGGCATCTGATGAGCAACACTGTGAATTTCTAACCATCTTGTAACTACCCTTGTCCCCTTAGAACAGTGGCTGAGATTTGGCAAGCTTTGCATTGGTTCCAGGTTCTGCCCAAGATTTTGTGTCAATCATTTCTATGAATTAAGAGAGTTATTTAACAGCTCAGGACCATGGTTTCCATCTGTACCATGGGCAGTGCAGCACATCCCAGGCAGGAAAGGTGAGCCCTCCATTTTAGTGTCCATGTGTGGGTGCCTGCAGGCATATGCAGCTCAGTTCAGGTGACCAGACAAGGTGCCCAGAGCCTTTTGAGATACTCTAGGGTACCACAAACACCCATGTGAGCTTTATTGGTATGACACAGAAAATGTAGGGGGCCTGTGGGGTGTACTAGGGCATCTCAAATAGCTCTAGACACTTATGCTTAAGGTCCTGAATCACAGCTGCGTTGACTGTAATAAAATTTGGAAGCACACACAGGCACCTACATGCTGACTCCTCAGTTTAGGTGTCTTGAACCATAACCTGCCCATTTTTTCACACTTCTCTATCCCTTTGCAAAAGACAAAAGCATTCAATCTTACACATTCACATGAACAGCCCACCAGGCTGCTTCTCCTGTGTCTGTCACTATGGTACTGACCTCCTTGCTTGGACACTCTCCTTTGAGTGATCCCCCAAAGCATTGGGACAGTCTGGCGCACACAGCCACTTCTGTCAGAAATGTTCAGTAAACTTTGATGGGTGAGCCCACACAGCACAACCTGATAGAGAAAATCCCATTCTTCAGAGAGAGAGGAGTAGTTGCACAGGGAGGAAACAAATATTTGAAATGTTGAGGTTTGGGCTGGTTCCAGGCCTGGATAAAAGTTTGGACCATTTCCTAGTGTGGCCAGCCAGGTTTACACAGCGCTTGTTACTTGCCTCAGGGAAGCTGATATTAGGTCCCTGCTAACAGAGGGCACCTTAAATTTAATTCAGCTTTATTATTAACTAGTAGTAGCATAAGTGATATTTATCTAAGAAAGAAGTGTGAAAAGATGAGTGCAGAGGCCAATTTACATCTTAGCTATCATATTACTGTAGAATTCCAAATGGCAAAAATTAATGGTGATTGTAATGTGCTTTCCCTGATGAGATGCAAAATCAGTTTATCTGAAGAAGTATGCAGGACAGACAAGAAAATATATCAGGGCAAGTCCCAGGAGATATCTAATTGCTCCTGGAATTAAAAACGGATATTGCAGGCTGCATGGCAAATTACTGAGACAGTTACAGTGTGATGAGGTCTCCCAAAAAGTGCTTTCTTAATTATGTCAGAAAAATGTGTTTAAATCATCAGCATACTAACATGTCTGCTGGATATTGGGAATACTTATTTGACTTTCCATGCTGAATACATGTGGCCAGTTAATCTGTTATTCCTAAAGACTCTCATATCCAAAATCCAGTCCTACTCCCTTCCAAGGGCTGAGGGAAGGCTCTGGTACTCTGTTGCATTTACGTGGAACTCTGGAAAGGGTACAGAGCCAAACATTACATTCAAAAGCTCTGAAAAGACAGGCTTTTTAGTGTTTACTGTAATCATTCCTTATTAACTTGAAATAGAGTTATGGAAGCACTGGACAAAGGAAATACTTTGTGTGGGATGAAGTCACAAGACAAACTTAACCAAGGTAAATTATTTGTTTCCTTGGCTTCCTATGTTCTTAAATTTGCAAGGAACTTGGAAAAGAATGGAATATGCAATGTGGGGGAAAAATCCACCATTACTCTTTAGAAACATGTGAGTGACAGTAAAGATGGGCTGCTCCTTCCACAGGTGATTTAAATAATTTTTTTCTCACACACTTAGCTTTTTTAAGTTTCACTTAGCAAAAATGTTAAAAAGAGCTGAGCATCTTTCTGTGTTATGTACTTACACAGGCAAAATACTCTGCAGAAATGAAGACAAATTGGTAAAATCATGTTAGGTAAGCATGAAAGCTCCATTTTGCCAGGGAACCTGCTAACAGCATGCTTAGTGTAGTGTCCATAGATGAACACAGCACCCCAGATGGATTAGGAGCAGAGACTTTGCTGCTCAAGCTCAAATTAATTGTCCTGCTAATTAATGCATAAGTGATCCTTCCAGTGTCCTCATGTGAGCTGCCCAGGACTGCTGCTGTGTGGGGATAAAGGGCATGATGCACCTGCCTGTGCACCCAAACAGGCAGGAGGAGGAAGAGCATCAGAGAACAAGATAAATGGTTTGTTCATGGTGATGCCACCACTCCAGGTTGCTCACTGAAGCTGCCGAGACTGGCACACATGATGAGAAAACTGTCTTTCTTCACCTTAGGAGATTTGTATCATCATTTGCCAATAAGCAGATGCAGTCAAGAATTTCCCTGCAGGTTTTGAGAATACCATTTTCCAGTGGGTGATGGGCAATTTAGGATTTTCTTTTTCACCCTTCTGTAGAGAAAGAGCCAGGCCTGACAGAGAGGCCTGTCTAGTTAAACTGCATTGATTTCCATAAATCCAGAGGGACTTCTATAGGCTATTTACAGATAAAAGAAAAAGTTCACCAAAAAACTTACAAGACAGCAGTGATTTTTCTTTCTGGCTTTCTTAGTTACAAAAAGAGAAGCCCACAAGAAAACATTAAAATTCTCAACTATCGAAGGCAGCTTGTGTAAAAGAATAATTGACTTTTCCATCTAAGTTACTTTGCACGGAGAGCTTTTTGAATTGTGTATTGTCTGGTTTGTTGGTGAAGGTTCCTGAAGCAATCTGTCCTGTTTCCAGCCCATGATGGAATAATGCAGCTTCCCCCTGCTCCTTTTTGGGACAGGTTTCATTCCTGTGTTTGTGCAAGAATCTGTCACATGGTTCAACTCCTTCCCTCCTTTCTACAGGTCTCTTGGTTAATATTTCTGTCCCACATAATTAACACATCTGGCTTCAGGCAGCTTGTTCTTTTTTTCAGTCACCTGAAATCTCAGTGGTGTAACTTTTAGACACAGTGTATTGAGAAAAATTGTAATAAAAGATTATATAATATTTCATTTGTCCTGAAGATTGAAAAAATTGCACATAATATATCAAAAACGTAAGATAATGAGAGTGTCAAATTTGTGGAAACCCCATTCATCTTGCATAACTTAGAAGAACTTGGTGGCAGTAGATCACAGTTTGTTCTACCTGGGAGCAAGGAAGATGCTCTGAAAATTGTGGGTCAGCAATAAAACTCCTTGGGCAGCGCAGTTAAAATGTGTAATCCATCATGAAACTGTATATAGAGCCACAGTCTAATGTTCGGAAAAGGTGAATGGGTTTTTTTGCTATTTACTGTGCTAGCAGAGAAAACCTGGCTTGCCCACTGGTATATAGAGCAGACCCTACACCCGGTCTATTTATGCAGAAGATGTCCTGTACTCACACTGATATACTGAAAATAATGACAGTGAGTAGATTTTTTCCCCATTTCCCCATTTCCCCATTCTCTTTTCTTACTGTAACTTTCAGAGTATTTGCCCTCTGTGTGGGGACTCATTTCATTTAAGTGATGTAGTGCAGTGACAAAGGGTCTCAGCTGAGCAGCTCATGGGACAGGTCATTAACCTTGTCTTGTTGATAACATTTTCTCATGTCATCTCACACTGTCAGCTTCTGGCTGTAATTTACTCTTTAACCTGAAAACATTTCTGAGAGAGTGAGCAAGATACTAAGGTCTACCAAAACTAATAGCTCATGTAGGCACATCCCTGCCATCAGTTGGCACTTGGTACCTCTTTGCTGGCAATGTCTCATCTGCCCCTGTGGCCACATCATCTGTCTGTGATGATGCCTCTCCCCAAAAGCCTGGGTTGAGACACTGGGAAAGCAAAGAAGCAATGGGGACATTGTCCAATGGAGGGGCAGATATAGCATTTTGTGTTCTAGTTTAATAATGGTAGACAAATCCATTTGAAAGGCTTGTGTCATTTTGTCTGAATGTTTGTGGGATTTCTTCTCTCTTTTCCAAGATTCTCCACTAAGACTTTTACATCTGACATTTCAACACAAAGTTATTTTTTCATCATGAAACTCTGTTACAAAAACAGACGTGGGGGATTACATGAGCTGATTTACTGTCAGAGGATATGAAAATTATTGCAAAGTAAGTAGAAAAGGCTGGACATGGAAAAGAAAGCAGCTGTAGAATTTCCCGATCTGATAAGGGCTGCTAGGGGAATAGCAATGTGGATGGTGTGCACATACAAGGGAAGTTGGTTCCTGAATCAGAGTAGACACGGCAAGATATTGTGTGGTCTGCAATAAGAAGCTATGGAAATATGACTGAAGAGTTTGGCCGGAGGAAGAGACGTAAAAAGTTTGATTTGTCACAGCAAAAATTAACCTGGATTTGCTGTGGCAATTTAGCAGCTGCAAAATGTCATTGACTGTTCAGAAAATGATTTTGATGAAATCTTCAATTACAGTTTCAGGATGATTCAAAAAGATGAATTATTAAGTGTCTCCTGAACTCTGCAGGATCTTTTTCTACCTTCACCAGGTCCTGCTCTTACTCAATGTGAGGGAACATTTTGGAGATGGGTGTTTGATTTGTCGAAGAGACGGCAATAAGAATACTAGGGAGAGGCGAAGTCAGATAAAATGAGTTTCTATTTTTCACTCTGCTGTTGACATTGAAACTTTTGACAGTTCCTTTGATCTGTCTTTTCTGTGTCATGCATAGGTAGAACTGGAAAAGTAGAGCTTTTTTGAGAATTATTTACCATGTGAAATTGTAATTTTTTTCCATGAGCAAAGGATGAAAAAATGAAAAAGGGCTTGTTCTTTTCCCACAGTCACAAACTTTCGCTCTCTACCAGCTTTGTAGAGCTGAGAAATAGTAAGACAGTGTGAAGAAGAGAAGGAGAAAAATATATTTCATTTATAAAAGTAACACCTTCCCTTTAACATGCTTGACAATGATTTCCAAACACAACACTCTCTCTTGAAAAGTAGCACTTCTAATCCTTTCCTACCATTTCACAGCTGGTAAGGCTACAGGTGAAACCCGCATGGAGAGCACACACACTTCTCAATTCTTCAACAGAAAACTTTGGCAAAAGTCATCCTGACATTTTTCTTTTCAATTTTTTTTCTTCTTTCCATTTTTATAAGCTATGCCTCTGTCTGACATATAGCTTTTCCTTTAAAACAAGTTTTTGATCCAGTTATACTTGCAGATGAAAAGTATGTTGGAAAAATGTTGGCTGTCTCTCGTCATGGGTGTGATAATGTTTCCTGAGGACTCCTATCAGAGGCTTATTGCTTATAAACAATTCCTCCACCCTGCAGGAGACGAATTAATGTCAGAAGCCCAATAGCCACAGGAACAGAGAGTCAAATTATTGAACCACTAGAAAGTACTGAAGAGCAAAAGCTAAGACTCAGGGTAAGATCCAGAATTTCATACATGGGTCCCTGGTGCATCATAGACACAATTTGGGTGCCAGCGTTCAGGAGAGAAGTCCAGCTCCAAGTTCTAGGCCTGATTAGAGCACAAGAAGGTTTTTTTTTTTTTATTTGATTTTTTGAAAAGTCCTTTAGGCAAATAAAGTTCTTCAGCTGGGTTTACCCAAAGGTGCTTCTGCCTTGACTGGCCTGGTTGTATATCCACATATTGCTGCCTAAGACGAGATGGCGTGTGGTCCCCAAACAGAGATTTTCCATGCCTACGTTGTCAAAGGGCCTTGATGGACTGTGCATGGTGTTCCTATGTATAATCCCAGGACCACGATCTACCCTGAGGTTGGCAGGTGGTATCAACTACCACCTTGCTGGGTGGCTGAGAAGCATGATAAATCCTGCTGCTTTGGGATGCCAGTGCCTGGCCATTATCCTTGCAGATGGATCAATGCTTCTCATTAAAATAAAAAGTGCATCCCATCCCTGTGAAGCTGGGACTGTGCATGGTGCATGTGGATGGGTGAACATGCAAGCTGACCTGTGCCTGCACCTGGACATGCCAGGGGTGCCTGTGGCATTCCTGAATCCTGTAGCCCTCCCCTAACCAAGGAAATAAGGCGTGCGTGTGTGTGTCTCTCTAATTGAAGTTTCCTTATCGAAACTAACGTTATCATGATTGAATATGTGAAGATATCACCTGGAAATGCTGCTTTAAACTTCCTACACCATATATTGATAAAATTATTTAGCTGTGGCAAAGTTGTTTGGCTAAACAAGTATGTTAGAAAAATGCCTTCTTCTGCCTATCCAGATAACGCAGAGCTGGAAAGTTAGTGTCTTTCTTCTAGACTGGGTTTTACATAATCATTTCAATATTCCATTTTAATATGCCCATGTATCCATGGTTGAATCTTGATTGTTCTCAAGTGAAATATTGTGAATCAAATCATAATGACAGAATCTTGACTATTTAATTAATGTGTTAGCATGTATCTGTAATGCTTGATTCCTACAGATAACAAAATTAACAACTTCATTTAACTATGTTGTTCTCAGTGGAAAAGAGCACACTTAAATGCTCCATGGTGCTATTTACACCTGCTTAATTACTTGTATTTACAAATTGTCTAAATTACTTTGCCATACAGGAGGATGGGGACCACAGTCCATGAATAAAATTAAAACTTCAGACTTCAAATGCCAGTTTGATATCCTGCCTTTGTCAGAGTTGATTTGGAGTCCATTCATATGTGGAATAATCTGTGGCTATACATCATGGTATACATCTTCCTGTCTTGCACCCACAGACACTTGAGTTTAGACCAAAATTATAATTTTATGTCATGTCAGTAGAACAAGAGGGAGTGTTGTTGTTGTTGTTGTTGTTGTTATTATTATTATTATTATGTTTTGGAGGAGTGAGCTAAAGGCAATGGGAATATGGATTCTCTGTTATCTTTAGACTTGGCATATATGCCCCATAGTAAAATCAATTAGCAAACCCAATGCTGAGACATATAACCTGATCTACTTGTCAGGGCAAGTATTTAGATAAGGGCTTGATCTGAATATGTTCTGGAGCTGGATTTTGAGTTCCTGAGTGACTCCTGCCTTCATAACGGGCCAAACCAAACCGTAGCTCTACGTTGTTGAACACCGTGCTGGGATGCAAAATTCACAGCTAGGTTTGTGACCTGGTGGCTCTGTCAGGAAGCCCTGGTTCCCTGTCTGTACAAATTACCAGGATTAAATCCTATTTATTGCCTATGTAAATGAGGACTCGCAGGCTCATGGCCTTTGAAAGCCATTAAATTTCTATTTGTTTCAAAGAGGGCAGCAGTTTTAAAAGAGGTCGTAAGTCACATAAGTCACACTCCTTCATATAAGAAGTGTCACACTTGAAGTTCATGGCATGCTTTATAGAAGGCTGAATTCACCAGCAGCAGTGGGAAGGAGAACTAGCACCTGGGAAATTATTTCAGTGGGGAAAATAAAAAGCATTTGTCAGTACTGAATGGGTTTTTCAATGTGATATACTGATTTTGGAATTGGGCTAGAGGAATATAAGGGATTGACCAAATACAATGCAGGCTAAAAATAAAACATTGATATATATACACAGAAAGTAAAAGTATACTGGTAAATCTCTAGACAATTTGTTATTAATTATCCCATTAAGTACCTCAAATCATCTGCTTCCTTCTTGTTTCTTTTGGTAATTCTCAACTGTTTCTTGATACCCTAATTGCAAAAGAGTGAAGAACATTGAGCAAACAAGGTTCAGCCATCTTGATGATGACCAGAGAAGTTCTTTAAAATCAGAAGTAGAAGAATAGCTGTCCTTTTATGCCTGCTCCTTAGAAATTACATATTAGAAAGTACAGCTCTTCTTCATGGTTCATTAAGAGCAATTATATTCTGTAAATGTATTCCAAGACAAAATTGAAGTTCACATATATCTTAAAAATTTTTTTGAGTCCTAAATGAGAATACTATTCTATCGATTGAAATCCTCACAGACATGGAAATCAATTTATTAGTCTCATTAAAAGAGAAAATGATTTTCTAAAATTATTTTCTATTTATCAAAACAGAATGTATATAAATGTAATGAAATTGCATAAAGAATGAAATGTAGAAGTCACAATAAAAAAATTGTGCTTTATTAGATTTTTCTTAGGAGTCCACAGGTAAGTTTGGCATAGGCCGCACAGTATTGCCTTTTTTTCCACTCTGGTTAACAATCATAACTATAACATCTGTGCAAATAGAAAAAATTAGTAGAACAACCAACTCTGAGATGAATAAGTGAAATTTCTTCAGATGAAACAAACATGAAAAGCAAAAGTTTATTCTCTGAAAACAGATAACCAACAGATGATAACTTTATAAAATGGTAAAGATGATTAAAACTGGTGTATTAGCCTGCAATCTCCACTGCTGGAGTCAGCTCCTCCTGCGCTGTACTCCTCCATCCAGGACTGCTATCTGCAGGAAGCAGAAAATTCTTTGCTCAGTGCAAGTTTCTGGGTGCATGTTAAACAGTTAATAACAGCGTTAGTAATACTTAGAGCTTATGGAAGGTGATGAAGCATTCAGATCCTTTTCTGT
This sequence comes from Limosa lapponica baueri, assembly GCA_002844005.1. Taxonomy (NCBI): domain Eukaryota; kingdom Metazoa; phylum Chordata; class Aves; order Charadriiformes; family Scolopacidae; genus Limosa; species Limosa lapponica. The sequence continues at coordinate 98,004 of KZ506302.1, read as the reverse complement.
CCCTTCGTTCATCCTTGCAACAACCCTTGCAGGAGTCAGGAAAGTGTTACTATCTTTATTTTTCAGCCAGGGAAATGAGGAAGCAGGGTATTGAGGTGTATGTGCAAGCAACTCTGGGGGACAGAAGAGTCCGGTGAGACAGCCCCGTCATCCCTCTGAGCAGCCTCGGTACCCAGTGTGAAGCTGCTCTGGTCAGGGTGCAAGCATTCAGCTCTCAGGTGGTTTTGGAAGCTGGTGTCAGCCAGGCAGAGCCAAAACTCCTTGGACATCTCTATCGATTCTTGTTCCTCTCTCTTATCTAGATCCTTATCTAGATATTCTCTATATACAGTGTTATTCTGGATTTATCTTGTAAGCAGAGTATCATGTTCCAAAAAATAACAATAAAGCTCTTTTACTCTAAGATGAGGGAGTCTGGTGCACCTGTGTAATTTTGCTGTTTTTATTCCATGTTTCTTCCTTGTACAAACAAATTCATAGGTGCTTGTGAAAGGGATGTGGCATGAGGCTTACGACCTGAGAGCTGCGTCTTCTTTTCTGTTTCTTTCCCACTGGAGCTTTTCTGTATTGTATAAAACAATTAATATTTGCTGGGCCAACAAGGAATACTGCTCAGGAGTAAGAGACTGACCTGATACCTACATGGTATGTTGGGGTTGTACAAAGCACAACGTCAGCTCTTGGCCCCCAAAGAAGCAAAGCACCACTCTCAGAACTGCTGTGTTTTGTGCTGGGGAGGTACCTCTGGACAGGCCAAAAGCAGAAAAACTTGCCTTGAAGTAGGCCATAGCAAGGCGGTTGAAGCAGGGACGTGGGTTTGAACCTGGATCTTCTACAAGCCCGATGACTGTCTTCACCCACAGGACTGCTGATAGCTTTTGGGTTTTGTTTTTGGTGGTTCTTTTTTAATCTGATGAGAAGCTCAAGGCTGAATTCAAGAAAAGGTCCCAACAAAAGTTTTGTCTTTTTATTGACCTATTTGTCCCAACAATTTTGGCAAAGTGGCAGTTCACAACAAAAAATGTTTAATCAAAAAGGTCAGCTCAATTTTAAATCCCCACACTGAGGTTTATGGAATTTGGGTTAGGGTGCCCTACAGTAGGTCATTTTGCTTCCATACTTCTAGTTAATTGAAAAATGTTTTTAAAATATTACAGCCCAGGAAAAAAAAATAAAATCACAAGTTACGCGTGTTTTATCAAGGGCTCCAGAAACTACTTGCTTTCAAATGGAAGTGTTTTTAGAGGCCCCTATTTAGATGATGGGTCACCGTGCTCAGCAGAGCAGGGAGTACCCACCAAGGACAGCCATTAACAGCAAGGTCACAGCAGAGGAGGTGAGCGGTGGCTGGAAAGAGAAGGAAGCATAAAATGTTCTGATTTCATCTCCAAGACCAGTACAGTCTTTGCCCAGCTTCACTGATATTTTTTACTGACAAGCCTCTAAAACTAATAAACCTGTGAGGATTAAAATAAGGCTAAAAGGGTATAAACAGTAGGTGTCCTGCCCTGGCATGCAAGGTAATCTCTGCAGACAAGTCCCTGGGGGGTTTTGTGTTCAAGAAAGCACACACATGGTGAAGGCAAGATGCAGCCTGGCAACACTACGAACAAGCCTGTTGCTGCTTCAGAAAGTCACATTAAAAGACACTAGCGGAATAAACTACTGCTGGTGCATAAAATGATTGTGAGATTACATGATATTAGAGCTCCAAGCATGCTTTGGTGCTTGTGCTTCACTGTTTTCTCACTTAAAGCCAAACTGTGATCTGTAATGATGCTCTGAGAAGGATTAGAGCAGACAGATTATCACCAACCCATTCACTTTGCCCAGCCATTAAGAGGAGGGAATTCCCTGCAGATAGCTCCCTTCTGGTAAACGTGCTGGATTTCCATCAGCAGCAGATGGACTGACTGCACGAACCACAGAAATAGTTGGTGTTTTTCTTACATATAGGGAGGTCCTGATGTCTGGAAAGTAGCTGAAATAATTCCTAATTCTGTGCAGATGTGGTAAGAGAGTGAAAAATATTTCTGGTAAACATATGGAAATACTGCAATGTATCTCATGTGTGGCTGAACTCTCTTTGAGTTGCTTCAATTTTCCACTAGGAACACCGTCTTTGTATTAGTATTAGCTGAATATTAAGGTTTAAAGTATGAATGAAATTGTCTTGAAAACTAAATAAAAGAGTTTGTGGAAAGAACTGAAGTGGTGTATTGGCCATCTAGGGATGCTGGGCTGGAGGATTGTGCAAATAGAAGATAACAAGTAGTCAACCATGTCCCAGGGTGGGGGGAGCTTAGGGAAAGCTGTTCATTTTGTCACCCTAATCATTAAGAAATGTAATTTGAGGACAAGAAAATATAAATCCCATCTGTGAATTTTCTTTGTACACCATAATATGGGAAATGCTACATCTAAGCAAACTATTTTACCTCCTTGCTTGTTTCCTACAGAAACGCTCTAATTAACAAAAGTGGACATGCCGATGTGTCAGCTTTGCAGTATATTTCTTCCTGACAAAAAGAGTTTCTTTACGTAATTAATTAAAACTCTTTTCTGCTATACAAGCAAGGGCATTAGCTGCATTTAAAAACAGTAGTTTAATTATATATTTTAAAAGTGCTAATTCGTATTTGGGTATCAAACCTTGCTGCTAGATGCGGTGTAATTGCTCACATTATATCAAAAGCTTCCTGGGAGCCTCCACAGTTCTTCAAGGACAGGTCTGATGGCCTTTTCTCTCTCAAATTGCTGGCTAATTATCTTTGCTGTTCCTTGACAGAAGTTTAATTTTAATTTTGAATGCTCCTAACTGATTTTCCACCTCTACCATTATTATCTTATGTCAGGATCTTTATTTCTTCTGAACTTTTTGTTGGAAGTTCATATCATTTGGAATGGACATTCTTGATGCTCCCCCTTTAACACTGCACGGGAAATGCACGTATGGAACATGTTTTTTCTCCACAGACCGTATGATGTAGCAGCCAGGTTGCTGGTGTGTACCCAGTGGTGCACAGCACCTGCTCAGGTGTCTGTTTTGTCCTTCTTTTCCCCTGAAACACATGAGACTTTCTCCTTTTGCAATTTTTTAAAGTGAAGACCAACTATTTCCCTTCCTGTACTCCATCTCTTAGATAACTAAGCAGGTGGTGTCATGGATTTAGAGACCTGAGTCAGGTTTCAGGTGAGGATGTTTAGAGGACAAATTGGGAGAAGCGAAGGAAAGTGGGAAGGGGAAAATAACCCTCTCAAGTGCTTGTAGAAAGAGTCTGAATGAATAAAAAAGACTCCCTATATGCATGGGACTCTTCTTTTCAGGCTAGTTTCAAGAACTGTTAAGTCCAGGTCCCATTCCTGGGCCCCTTCGAGCCTGGTCTAGCAGCTGCTTTTATAATCAGCACTCTGGAAATGCTCCTCTGCTGCATCCTGAAACTGCCTGTTGTAAGTGGTGCTCTGCCCCCCAAAGAGCTTGTGGTCTCAGTAGGTGAGGCATGTGAAGGAAGTTCAGTCTTCCTAATTTTGCTTTTTAAAGGCAGTCAGGAAGTTAAAGGGAGTCTTCCGCTTTTATTAAGATCAATTACTATGCATCTCGCTTCCTTGTGTGTACTTAAACTCCCCAATTCTGTTCCCCTTCTTCTATTAAGGAAAGACTTTCCCTGTGGAAGAACGTATGAAGCAATAATTAGCTCTCGAGGCTGGTTAAGTGCCAAGCTTCTGTCAAAAATAATCACATGTCACTTCTTAAAAACAGTTTAACAATGATCAAACTACTTTAGTCCAACTATTAAGCACATTTTAAACAGCTTTTTAAAATCTATAAATAACTTAAAGGCATCCAAGTAAATGCGGGAAATGGAAGCAGAAATCAGAAAGAGGCCATTGTCTTTCACGTATCACTGTGGAAGAGTTGAGCTGCAGCTGTTTAAATTCACACCCTAAATTCAAGCATGACAGGCTTCTTTAGCTTCACTGTTTTCTAGCAACTTTAAATAGGGGTAGCTTTTTTGATTGAATAAGTTATGTTTAAAAGAGCCATTTAATTTTATTTTTTTAGCAAACATATTTCATTAAAATACAAAATACCAATTCCTGTTCAACAGCAAGACAATTTTAGCTCCATTCAGGTGATATAAAATTGTGCCTGTGCTCACGTATGATTAAAAACTGGCCTTGCTGTCCAGGTAGGTCACCCAGAGGAGATGGATTTGGCATGGAGGCTGCCAGAGGGACCTCTATCTTCACACCTCCTGCTGTCCTGGAGGGAAGAAACACCATCTCAGACTTTCTGAAGTCTCATCCACAGAAAGTGCACAGTAATTCTGTGTGTCCCTAGATGCTCCCAGGTCCCCCGTATTCTGGTGCTGGAGGTTCAACACGCTCTCAGCTGTGGTCAGGATCTATTCCCTGGTCAGCTCACAGCTTATTCTCTCGGGCACTAGTACACAGGCATGCAAACACTGCACTAATAACTCTATTAAGAGCACTTCAAACTTCCAGGCTCTTCAGACAGCCCCTCACTTGGGATTAGAAGTGCAAAGGATATCAATCCTCAGTCAGGAACAGGCAGAGAAAAATTCTCTTTTTCTTCGAAGATTACAGCAAAGTAATCTTTTTACCTTCTGCATTTAGCATAGAAGAGGCTGCAGATGAGAACATTTTTACAAAAAGTGCTTTCCAGCACTGTGAACTCAGCTTCAGAGCTCACTTGGCACTTGATGTCTGCATGTGATTCGTAACTTCAGACACACTTAAAAAGCTATGATATTTAAAATAATTAGTACAGAAGCATTTTTTTCTCTACTAAGATGTTCTCACTTGGCAGCTGAGTTGGTCACCTGGAGCACATCTATATATGAGAAGATGCTTACAAACTGCTACTTCAACTCCTTTACCAAACACATGGACAGCAATGTGGCCATTCCCAGCCAAGTGAGTCCTTCCTTTTTCCACATTCACATGATACTTTCTGCACCCAGAAAATATTTAGTTCATAGTCTGTTCTGAATATCCTGGAAGGTAAAATCATGACATACTTGTGTATCTTGAAGGTGCTGATGTACTGCACTGATTTAGGCTGGTCTGACCCTAATGAGGTCTCAGGAAAGAAACTAATTTTTGTCACTGGGGCTTCATCTTGTCATCAAGGTATTATTTTGCTGCCTTGTGATTTGCCAGCTAAGCAAAGAGAAATATTGGGTGCATAGTCCCTGCCAAATAAGTCCCCAGCTCACTTCTGGGTCCCGTTCCCCAATTTTCTACACCATGGGACTGGCATTTCAGTCCAGGGCTCTCCTTTTGGGTGAGTTTCTACGTTCTCTAATATCACGTGAGACAAAGCCGGGGATGGTCTGGGGGCAGTTCACAATGACTGAGCCCACACATGATCTTCCCATACTGACTTGGCAGGCCTTGCAGCTTCGTGTACCCCAAATCTCTATCAGGCTGTGCTTTACTTTATGCACCACGTACTCTCAGCGTCATGGCATGAAGCGCTCCACTTTCCCAGGCTATGACAAAGCTCTCATATTTTTTCAAGTTCTTGGAACTAAAAAATCTCAGAAAATCACAGTAATGTTTTAAGGCCCTCTGCCCAGAGACCCATGGTGGATGCTCTGCTACATAGATAGGGCCATCTGCTGTACAAGGGGCTAGCCCTGAAGGCCAAAGATTGCTTTTTAAGCTGGTGTAGATAATGCAGATGTTCAGTGGCCACTGAACCAGCTGCATTTATAATTAAAATGAGAAATGACAAATGTTGAAAGGATGACCTAGACAGAGCACAAGGAATTAAATGTTGCTTATTGCCACTGTGAGACTGTTGGCGAGTCAGGGCCTCTGTGGGATCCTCTTAATAATTTTATTATTAATAAATTATATTTGACTTCATGCAACAACTGAAATAAATGGTGTATAGAAAGTCACGTATTTCTCACCAAGCAGATAATTAATTGTGGTGTGTAATGTAAATAGTTGTTTGATGATGGTGTTTCTTCCCTGGCTATTTAAAGAATTGTGTCATTATCCAGGATATACTGATAAGTGAGAGACCCAGTTTACTCTGCAACCGCTTAAAGTAGGACATTTTTTTTAAAAACAAGTATATTGTGTGGCTTAGTAACAACAAGAAGACCGGTGCCCAGTGCCAAGTAATTTCAAATGGTCTGCAAGAACTGTCACATTTAATGGTCAGTTGTGTAAAATGCAGCTGAAAACCTTTTTCTCAGTTTATTTTATTCCTAAGCATAGCAAGGAGAAAAGAAACCCAAGAAGAGAGAACAGCAGGAGCTTTGACCAAGAGTACAGTACAGTGCAAACCCAAAATGCTTAACTTTAACCTATAATTAAGAGATGAAGTTCAAAATTATACTGTACACAGCACTGTTTGTTATAAAAAAGAGAAGGTGGAAAGAAGCGGTTGCTGAATCATGCTGGCTTTGTTGGCTGCTCATAAATCCAGTTGGTTGCTGAAGGGTACGAGGACCCTTCCAGGCACCTTGAAAGCGTGAAGGAGCATTGTTGCTGTTATTGCACAGCACAAGCGAAACAGCACCAAAGAGACTTTGGGCTTCTTGAGACTTTATCATCACCATGTGCAATTCCAGAACCTGGAATCAGAGACTGTATAAGGTGATTAATCCTGAGCCTGGAAATAACAGTGTGGTGTCATATGCACTTGCCCAGTTCTTATTCTTCCCTCTTTATTTTCTTATGTGTAGTTCTCTGTACAGAACTTTGCCCTAGAATTAATATATGGATGTTATTATGTCAGATTGCATTTTATATAGAAAATAGATTTCTAATCTCCTCTGTTGCACAGAGTGTGTGAAGCGTGGCTTCTACAATTCTAAACCCCAGGTGAACACAGGAAGAATTTTGTTACCTTTTAAATATTAAAAGTAAAGCCGTCTCATGAAAGCAGCCTCATGATATTTTAAAGCCAGATGCATGTGTTTAGAGCTCAAGGTAGCCAGCTCTTGATCTCTTAGGCCAGCTCCAGGCAATTCAGATTTTAAACTTATTTTTAAGATACGTTTGTTCTGGAAATTGCATTGAGCGTGTGGTGTGTATGTCTGTCCCACCCCGGTTGATCTCAAGACCTGCTCTGCACGGAGGAAGGGTCACGCTGCAGGGTGGTGGTGCTCTCAGTTTTGCTTTGGTACAGAAAGAGGGCATGTGAACAATAAGCCCCATTTTCTACCTGCATATGAAATGCTGTGCTCTTGGGCCTATTGCACACAGTTGGCCAAATATTCAAGTATAGCAAACGAGTAGCTCCTGCCACTGGAGGCGCTATCAAGAACTTAGTACCCTTTAAACAGAGGCTTCTCCTTGTATTCTTGTATCTCAGACATTTGTGACGTTGGTTAGGACCATCCTGAACAAGCAGGATGATGACTCCAAGCAGCTCACACTGGTGTATCCACACTGGGTCTCCTCAGCGCTACTAATTAGTGGAAATAATCATTACTTTCCTGTGGACTTTTGTGCTCTAAAGTGTCATAAATCATGTAACGCCTACGCTGTGACTCTGCTGAGGGGTATTTGCATAGCAGGAAGCTCAGGTGCAGATGGCACGCCCTGTGATGTGGCATGATGGTATGCCGTTTGCAAAGGGCATAAAGATGGTACTGGAGGACTTTTGGGGGAGGGAGGTCTGGTCCATATCATGTAGGAGGGACTGGGCTTCTGCAGGTGAAGACTGTGAGTGAGGGAGCTGGCACAGGTCAGGACCAGGCCAGGGAGTGGGTAACTCTGGGGCAGCAGGAGTCACCCATGGGGGCTTGTGTCACTTGTTGGGCCCGTTTGCATAGAATCATAGAATCATTTAGGTCTGAAAAGACACTTAAGATCATAAATTCCAACCATAAATGTGACACTGCCAAGTCTACCATTAAACCATGTCCCTAAGTGCCACATTTACACGTCTTTCAAATACCCCCAGGGATGGTGACTCCACCACTTCCCTGGGCAGCCTGTTCCAATGCTTGGCAACCCTTTTGGTGAGGAATTTTTTCCTAATATCCAATCTAAACCTCCCCTGGTGCAACTTGAGGCCATTTCCTCTTGTCCTATCACTTGTTACTTGGGAAAAGAGACCAGCAGCCATGAAGGCTTACATGCCTTTATGCAAACTTTCTGTGTTGGCTGTAACTCATGCCCATTACATCCTCCTCCATTCTCTGCCTCTTTCAGGGAGTCCCACCTCTCAGTCCTTAACTGAAATCTGGAAGCGTTATCCAGGCTTGCCCTCATCCAGGCAGTGGAAGCAGGAGGCTGGCAGAGCTCTCCAGGAGCTATAGTTGCATCTCTTCCAGAGAACCAGGCAAGGAGCAGAGCTTGGGTTGGGACACCAGCACTTGACTATTTGTGCCAGTGAGCAGTTAGCACACCCTCGGCATGTCTTGGATCTATGGTCCTTGTCTGGGTTCGGTTGTGGGTATGTCTTATGCCAGGGAGCATTGCTGAAGGACACTGAAACCCAGACTCTGCCAGACAGCCTCAAGGACAGATAATTGTCTCTGACCCAATGCATTTACAGGTATAGATGTATCTTTATAGCTTTTCTACTCTACACAAGCGACATTGTGTTGTAGAGTGGTTGCCTGGTCTGCTGAGACACTTAGTGGGCAGTGGGCACAAGTCATGCTGCTGATGCAGGTATCTGTTCCCACAGCCATTCTCATTGCTTTTTGTGAAACATGAGACATGAAGTCAAGTTAGATCAGTGAAGTTACACATATCCTGTTTCTTTTGGCCTATACCTACCTCTAACTGCCCAAGCTTGTCCTTACAGACTGGCAACTGTCTCAGTATTCAGCTTTGCACACAAGAGCTATCAAGTCACCTGCACATATCTCTTTTTCCAAGGAATTTAACTGATACATATATCTACTGCTGAAAGTACAACAACTTCATGGAGACATTTTTCCCCACATCCAGCTATCATACAAGTGCATCTCTGTAATTCATGGTGTCAAATCCCTGCTGTGGTCCTGATCCAAAGGTGAAAGAGGCAGCGACCACTAGCTTAGTACCAAACTCTCTTCTTCCTAAGATGTCTTCTCAAAGAAATCCCCACAATATATTGCCTCTGCTCAATACTAATGGCAAACACCGTAGATTTATGGCTGTGTAGTACTGTTTGCAAAAGGCATCTAAGAACATTTTGTTGATTTTACTGTGTAACTCCTCACCAGAGATCATACAGTGATCATTTCATCTGTTAGCAGAGCGCACCTATTTCTGGGAGAGAATACAGAAGCTCACATTACGTACGACAAAGGAATTTGAGATAGGAAATAGACTGTACCCAATTGAAATTATAAAGATATTTAGTCAGGAAGAATGTAATTACCTAAGATGGAATTTGGCCAGGAGATGAAAGCTAATCTTATTCTACCCAGTGGCTACTTAACCTCATATCTTTATAGAGAGATATATTATGAGATAATGAAACATTCATGAAAAATAGCATATTATTCCCACACCTCCCCCCCAGTTTACTCTTTGATATAAGGATTTTCTTTTTTTCACTTTGCAAAGTTGCTTTGTAAGGTAAGATCAGGAAAGCTGCAAATATAAAATATGCAGTGGATACACCACCAGACTGTGGAGGCTGAAGAAAAAGCAAAATGCAGGAGACAGACAGTGCAGAACGGTGCTGCAGTCTGGTGGAGCCATCAATCACTGAATCCTCTGCTAGAAAAAGGTTACAGCTCTTCACCCTTTCCTCATTTTCACAAGCATCTTTCTGCCTCTCCTGACCCCCTGAATTTTCACAGGCACTTTCCCAAGGCAGTTGAGTTTACCAGCTTACGACTACTCACCCATGTACAAGTTATCACTTGGCAGACAACGGAACTCCTCTCACCACCGACATGGACATCCTTCTGTTAAGGCAGCTAAGGTGCTAGTCCAGCTTTGCTCACACCAAACCTTCTTGTATTTCCTTTGCAATTAAAACATTGTTTCCCAAATGATTTAGGACTTCTTTGAAATTTTTCTCCCCTCTACAGCACTGAGTCCCTTAGTTTCCTTACAGAGTGGGACAACAATATGCACCCTGTTAAAACTCAGTTCTAGCTATTACCCTTTCATTTTTAAAGTTTTGCTACAGTGCAACTCCAACTTAGTCTTCAGAAAAGAAGCTCCTTTTGTAATTGTCAAATAAATTTGCATGGGAAAATTCTCATATATAAGCAACTTTATTTATTTCATCATTCCTCACTTCACAGCAGCCAGAATTAGGGTGAAGAAAAGGACTAGACATCACATAAAAACCATTTCCAGCCATGGCTAATACTAGCTGTCTTCTACCATTGCGTGGAAAAGCAGAAGTACTGAGGGATACAGAGAGAGATCAAAATTTGAATAACAAATTAATTTTTCCTCAGATGCTTATGGTTACAATAAGGAATAGGGAAAGAATATGCAAGTGTTATACAGCGTTACCTAAGGCAACTGAGTGACTAAGATGCTTATTGTTATTTTAAGTAATCAAAAGTAGCTGCAGTCTTAAAAGAGTGGCAGATCAACCCTATTTAGGCATACTTTTTAAAATGGGTGTTCATCAGATGTTTTTTGGTAGGAGGAATCAATTAGTAGAACCAAATTGTAACACTGAATAGTACATCAGCAAAAATAGATGAAGCGATCACAGCATCAGCAAAAGTCATCTTCTCCCTGGAGAAATAAAGTCAGTTTTTAGCGTCTTCATGGGCTACAATGGACAGCAGGGAAAGGAGTGATAAACATATCTTTCTATATGTCTTTTAGCCTTTTGGTAGTAGCACAGCAGAACTGAAATCTGATGGTAAATTGTACACGCACTACCGGTTTTCTCACTGATTACTGAGTATCGTTGTTTGAAAGTTTTCTGCAGTGCAGTCAGAGAATTGTCAAAGAGCTCTGATTACACAGTAAGCTATATACTTATAATGTCAGTAATAAAATCCTAGTTAATTACAGTGAATTTCTGAGGGACACCAACTCTTTCAGTCAGAGATGAATTTATGAAGATTGAAGCGATCTGTCAGAGCATCTCCCTGTGAGTTTCAGTCTGGTGGTAGGAGCCTGCTCCACTTCCACGACTGCCTCCTCTTTGTCAGGAGCAGATTAACAGGGAGACTTTCCCAATGTTAGGTTCCATTGCAACGTAAAGTCAAGTTGAAGAGAGACTAAGAAAAACTAATCTAGACCATCCCGCTCCCAGGACAGAATCAAACTCTGTGTTATTTTTCTCTGCTCGGTTATGCTATGCGGTTTCAAACCCTGCAGGTAATGGAATTTCTTCACTTCACCTCTTTGATTGTACTTTTGAGTGTAATTTTCCATAATCTGCCCCAAACACAGCCTAAAATCCCACTCCTGATGCCCCCTCCCCTCCTGACTTCCTGCCAGTAATCCGCCAAAGCCTTCACAGGTTTGGGCAGAGCACTCCCATAAGACCTTCCTTGTTTTTTTGTACTACTTCTTCTGCATGGTACAGAGACTTTCACAAAGCGGGAAGAGTATGGCACCTCAGGAGCAATCTCATACATCCAAATACTGACTGCTGCCCCAGGAGGGGAGAACACAGCTGTACTAGAAATTGCTCTTGACCTCTCATAAGCTTTGTGGGAGGACTACACCTAAAATGCCAGTGTGGAAATGGAGTGTGAAGTGTGTAAGGTGACAACATGCCCTCATATCTGCTTGTTATTTATTTTAGCCTAGGTGTCTTTTCTGTTACATTCAGCCAGAGGTGAGGAGTAAAGCAGTGACAGGACAGACCATGTCCTCCAGGCATCTTGCTGAACACGGCAAATGTAGTCAGGGTGACGTTTTCTCTTACATGCCACTCAGTCTTACTGAAAATCTACTGAGAGTAGGTGAACCAGTGAATGTGAAACATTAATTTTAATTTGTTAATTAATCAAAATATCAGCTTGTGATTTCCCATGCCATGTGCTAAGGTATTTGTCTTTGATATGCAAAAGTGCTGTTGAAGTGCAAACCCATTGCTGGGTAGACTCAGAAAGGCTGAAGTCTTATTAATAATAGTAATTATAACACGAACCTGGCCATTTTTGCTGAGAGGGTTTTGGCTCTACAAGTTAACATGGGCTATAACTTCCTTAGACAACTTTTGCAGTATGCAGTTTGGAAACCATTTATTATACAAATATCTGTCTTACAACAAGGGAAAGGCAGGCATTTACTGGCTCTTGCTAGATGCCTAGACATAATGGGTAATGAGACAGACTGGAGGACAGTGGTATGTCTGATAAAATCATACACTCATCACAGGTCTCTGGATTTAGGGCAACCCTCCACAGACGATGAGAGGAGTTGCTGGGATGGGCACAGCAGAAAGTTACCGGAAGCTAAGCTTGATGTAGATGTGCCCCAAGTTATCCGCTCAGCAACACGTATCTGTGTAGGCTTTTTCCTATGGTAATGTAAACTAGATTAACTTTATTTTATTAAAGGATAAATAATCTCAGATTTATTGTGAGACAAGAAGATAACAAGGGCATCTACTGAAAACACTTGACTCGTCTGCCTGATTGTGTAGGTCCATCGTATTCCCACTGGTCGACAGTAATCTGTTTTATTAAAAGCTGATGATAATAGCCTAATGCAAAGATACACCTTTATAAATGTTTATCTTGGTACTGAAAATGCTACCATGCCAGTACAGACAGCAAAAGATAATGGAATATCTGTAATGTGTTCATTTAGCTAGCTCAAACAAAATTGATAAAGCAAACTTGTGCCAGGAAGATGGCTTTGTTTTGATAAATTATCTACAGAAGCCTTGCTCTCTAAAGGTTGGATGATCAATCAAGGCTCTCTGTGTTATTTTATAATGTCTGCTGTGTGTAGATAGATGCACAGTCACATACGAGCTGCCTCGATAGCCAAGGCATGCTTGCTCTTTGATGTTACTGTTTTTCGCACACTCTTCCCCCAAATCCTCCAAAACAATTTAGAACAATAATTTCTCTAACACCAGTCTTCTTCATTACCAGCTCTGCATTTTGTAATTAATTTACTATCAGTTCACATCAATACAAATGAGGGCCAAGCTCTGCTCAAAGAAGAACTCTACAGTTTGTGAGACTCATCATTCCTCCTGGCGAGGGAGTTCCAGGCGCAGGGGCCTCTGCTGGGCTCTGCGGGGGCCTGGGATGTGTAACCACTTGAGAGATGAAGTCAGGGCTGACAGGGAGCGCAGAGGGGCATCTTCACAGCACCTTATAAGTACCTAAGTTAGGCGGTATGACCACTGTGGCATCTAAGTTCAAATGAACATTAAGAAATTGAGATGATCTGCTCTGAGGCTCCCTGCAGATGCAATGGGAAGAAAGGGTTGGAATCCCTAAATCAAGCTGCTGCAGGCTCTGTGACAGACTAAGCCATCCATGCTCTCTTCAGCTCAGACAGCTGCGCCTCAGAGAGCCACCTGCAGATGGAAAAGTGTCTGTATTTGGGCCGAAGTCTCTGAGAAGAGCTCTCAAATTCTGTTTTTCTGTTTGGTTAAATCCTGTTTGTGAACCAGGCGCCTGTGCTTTGCTGGTGTGAATGGGATATGCTGACGTAATTATAACTCAGGGAAAAAATTTTGAGGTGTCCATGTGCTGAAGTTTGCATGAAAGTAACATCCCAAAATCTTGAAAGGTGATAGCAAATAACAGCCCAAACCATATTTTATTCTTGAAACAGAAGACAGATGTCAGGAGGAAAAGCTGATGCCTTAGGGACTGCAAATGACAAACAGATGCAGTGCTTCACTAATTGTCAACTGGTTCAACCTTTTCTGCTAATCTCCTAAGTGCCAGTAATGTCTTTGTAACCCAGACACCATAGGAAATGCATTTCTGCATAACAAACAATTGGGAAAATTTATCCAAATTTAATTATGGGTCTCCAGCTGAGCTCTTTGTTTTTGACTGCTGTTTTATCACACACAGCACAATGGGTATATAAATAGGATGTGCTAAAATGGTATATTCATTTAAGGCCTGTACCATTCAGGTGTGAGTACTTTATCCTCTTGACTAGGTTCTGTGCTGTGATTTGCATTTGCAAGACTGGCCCAGAAATACCTGAGTCACAGCATGTAAATCATAGTCTGCTTTACAGTTATTGTGGGGTTACATTTCTTATAATAGTCTCTAAAGTAAAGAAATGAAATGTATACCCTTATTAACATTCATAACCGTACATACAAAATTTGGAAATATAAATGCATGTACAGTACATGCAAGGTACAAACAGGCTGAAAAATAACTATAGACAATGTAAATCCTATTGGGGATTCCCAACTCCTTTGAATTATCTCCCTATAACTCTGCCATTTATAGCTATACTTGCACCTGCCTCTTTTATAAAGCAGCCTCTTTGTAACAAGGAAATGGTACAAATGTCAGAGGATAAGTAAAAAAACCCTATAACCTTGTGGCTTCATTTATTTGAAATACATTAGAACAAAGTAATTGTGTATGTTAGCAATGTTATGTTCTGCATGCTACAGTTGCTGGTTCTGCAGGAATGGCAAGGATTTTTCAAGAATAGAAACATTGGGTTTTTGAGCAGGTGAGAGATTTTCAGAAGACTAAACTTTGCCTAAAACAAGTAGACTACTTGCTGTTTCAGCCGAGCTAGGCTGGAAAGCTCACAGCATGGATGACACGCTGGTTTTTTCAGTCTCATTGGGAAGCAGTCCATGCATTTACTGTACAGAATCCCTCTACAGGGTGCTGCATCCTCATCCAGGTCCTGCCAATCCCAGGTATTTGCGTGTGCCAGGTGAACTTGTTAAGCTTAGGAATGACATCTTACATTTCTGGTGAAGTAAGTACTAAAGTGATGAAAAGTAAAAAAAAAATTTTCCCCTTCAGGGAGCTAATTTCTAACCAGTAGATATTTTTCAGACTTGCTTTACTGTAACTTCCCCTGCAGGAAGAGTTCTAAAGGCCAAAATAAGATCTAAATTCTTACATTAAAAAACCCTCACTATTGCCTTAAAGGAAAAATAATGGCAAACAGACTGTGACTTTTCATTTCTAAAATCTAAACATTTCCTGAACACAAGTAAGGATTTAAGGCTGTTACCCTGCACCAATCTCAAATACTGCCACTGTATCCAGTGGAAACATCCCAGACTTGCTCTGGGTTAGTTGTGACCAGAATCTCCTGTGATAGCTCCAACCCCTTTAAGCCTCTATTGGTTTTTCAGAAATGACTATTTGCAACCAGTGCATCCCTCAGTTTCTCCTGAGGAAATGCTGAAATGTGTTCATGTGGAAACTCAGCTGTGTTTTGCTAGCTTGTGAATTCTGTACAAATGGGTACTGGAATTTTTGCTGCCCATGTAAGCCAAAGAAGTTATGCAAATCCTGCAGTTTTCAGAATTGGGTCCTTAAACTGCATTCCTTTATTGTACTTGTCATCTAGAGAAAAACAGTACAGCAAACAATGTCAGACTTTCCTGAGCATTTTAAAACAAATCCAAGGAAGCAAAAGATATTAAAATAATTAACTGATTTAATATTTGTTTAATAATTAGACTCATTTCTTTTTTTTTTCTAAACGAAATATATATTTGTAACAAATCCATAACAATGGCAATTTAAGTTTACTACCATTCAGAAAAAAAAAAAGGAGAGGAAGGTGAAAAAGACCCACTACTTTGAGTGCAGAGCACTAGAAACTATTTATCTAACCCTTCCTTCCCACCTATGGAGCCAGCTCCCCCTGAACATCTCTGCACCTGAACAGCTCAGCAGCAGGGACGAGTTGTATGGGGACATTTGTTGGCTGTGAGGGGAGTTTGGGATAACTCTGTTTCCAACACCAATACATGGGGTCAAACTTTGGACTGCAAGCAGTTAGCGTGCTTACTGCTCTACCGATTTATGGAAGGCCCTCTGGCTGCTGGGGAGGTGTAGAGGGGAACAGGGTCAGATTTTGGGTACTATTTACAGGCTCTTCCTCGCACCAGCTCATACAAGGGAAAGTAGTTGGGTACTTACCTGCTTTGCACCAGAAACATCAGCCGGAAGCATTGTCCTTCTTCGTATCCACTTGATTACAACTTGGGGAAGTGTTTTGCCAATTTTCTGCATGGGCCTTGCAGGTTTTTCAATGTGCCAGACAGCTCATATGCTTGGTGAAGGGTAAATAAGGGAAGCAATTTAGTGCCCCTGCCAGCACTCAGGGGCACTCAGCTCTCAGTGGGAGGATGTTTTTGAAACCTCTAGACTTTGACACAGCTACTTATGCCCTTATGATTTAAAACAAATTTAGGTTGTGGCTGTTTATTTTTTTGTTGTTGTTTCTTTATTGTGTTTTTTTTTAAACCAGTCCCTCAGGGGAGTATGTGTCAAATAGGTCGGGGCTCCTTGCCCAGACCATGGCGTGGGGGCCCCAGGGCTCAGTCTGGGCTCCAGGACTCAAAGGTGGCACAGCAGAGCTCTTGACCCACCGTGGCAATGAAGTGCCAGATTTAACATTAACGTTAAAAGTCACTCATTCTGCGTGTACATTCAAGGTTCTTCCAGCCTTATGTGCATGTCTCGGGGGAGTCTGAGGAATAAAGACAACAAAATGAATATGGGGAATGAAGGTCTAAAATGGCTAAAAAACTATTCAAAATAAAACACAGCCGAAAACTTCATAAACAAGGTAATGAAAACCCAGTGTAAAACCATCTTACAGAACCCGTCATACAGAACCCATCTTTCCCCTTTTCCTCCCTCTCCAAGCATAGGTTGGGGAGAACTTCCTTCTGGCTGTGGCAGAGACCTGTAGCGATGCTGTTCCATTCCTTGCATCACCTAAATTCGTTCCTTAATTGTCTTCACCAAATTTCCTCAAGTTTGTTGGCATTAGTTCACTACTCTCACGAAACTGTGCTCATCTGTTAGCGATAGAGTGCTTTTGTCTCTTCGTACCTGAGGCTGTATTGACAAAGCATCATAAAATTTCCAGGTGAAAATGGTTCTTTGGGTGCAATTTCAAATAGCAAGCATGAAGGACAGATGAAATTCTAATATAAAAGCAAATGATTGCGAAAGAACTACTGGCATTGAGGATTATTTTAAACCATACATTTAGTCAGGTTAATTAGTTAGGATTAGTTTCTACTGCAAATTTATGCAGAGCCTTAATCATTGAACTTCACTGATAATTACTTGCTTGTATCCTCATAAAAAGAGGAGATAAGTGGTAGTTGATGAAAGGCTCCAAGTTATTGTCCCTGCAGAAATAAAAACAAATTTATTGCTGTTACACAGAATGGTCATACAGAGAATTTCTAGTTCCATACTTTGAAAATAGCATTGTTATTAACTGAAAGGAATTATTTAATAAAAAATAAGAGGTAAAATATTCTTTCATACTGGGATCAAGCTACTTATTATTGCTTTGATATACTTTTTTAATAAAATGAAAAGGACTTTTTCTCTGTAAGATGACATTAAAGCAGGCTTTACAGAATAGATAGAAGGGAAACCCTGATAAGTTCTGTTTCTTTCTTTTCTTTCTTTCTTTCTTTCTTT
>KZ506302.1:24002-80152 GCA_002844005.1 Limosa lapponica baueri | reverse complement strand
TTCTTTCCTTCTTTCTTTCCTCTTTCCTTCTTTCCTTCTTTCTTTCCTTCTTTCCTTCTTCCTTTCCTTTCTTCCTTTGTTGATAGCCTACTGTAGTCAATGAGAATATTGTGTTGACTCCTCTGGATTTAAAACTGGACCCTAAATCATCTGCAAAGAAATAGAAACTATTGAAGGACCTGTTTTTAAACTGACAGCCTCCAGCTTGACTCAGTTGTCTCTGTGCCCTTCTTAAGTGTTTTCTTATGGATTGTAAGCTTTCTGGCGTGGGGAATATTGTTTGTTTACATGTACAGAAGTTAATGAAACAGATGTTGAACTCAGTTTGTCTCCAGGCATTTCCATGTTGTGTTTGTTATTTAATAGTACAGATGGCCAGCCACGCAGATTTAATGATCACAAGAGGGAAGGTCTCCATTAGGTTTCTTTTCTATACAACTCCATCGGAAAAAAAGCTTCATTATTTCTTTTAATGACATAATAAATGTTTTAAATGGACAAATTCCCCATCGTAATTCTCTGTACAAATCAGAGTCATATCTAAATTTTCAGCTACTTCTTACAATATGTATTGACCTACTTCAACACATATGATGGATTGCAGAATTAGCACAGTCTGTTTTGAAACATGGAACAGCAGCTGCTCCTGAAATACTGGTCATTTTTAACTTCAGCTAGATTCAGCTATCTGGAAAGCAACTTTAGAAGTTTTGTACTTGTATCGTGCTAGGTGAGCATTGTAAGTGCATATTGAGTAAGTTGCAAGGTGTAAGCTGGAAAATACAGTTTCACTAAAATCTCAGTTAAATGAAATATTAATGAAACATGTATATGAGGGAAATAACTGATACCTAAGAATTTTTTTCCATGGAAGACAATGAAACTTCCACACTAATGAAGCAATTCTGTTCTTGCACTGTTTGCAGCATACATGGAATAGTGCTGCTCAATATAACTGGATTCTTCTGATTTATAGGGGAGAGTAATATTTGTCTTTGCCTCTTGGTAAAGTCTTTACCTCCAGTCATTTTAAGGGAAGTTTAAATTTACCTACATTTACCTAGCTATTTGGCCATGCTCCCTTTATTTTCAATACAGAGGGCAAGTCATCTCAGTTCTCCCCAGTCTCTTGGGATGGCTGAGGTGCCCAGAGGTGCTTGTTAAGGGCCAGCCTACAGCTATTAAGATAACTGAAGGAAAGGAATCTCAGTTTTATTGCATGTTTCCCTGATGCCCTCCGCTTGCAAAGCCTTCTGGATGTTGATTATGAATCTCTAGAAAATCATGAACTCAATGCCCATTTTGGGGAACGGGAGAACATTTCTGCACATTTCTTTGGAAAGTCATTTACTGGTTGCAATGCAAGAGAGCTCAGGAGCTGTGACTGGTTGTGTCCAGACTCAAGGCGTTACATAGATGCATGGTTAAAAAAAAGAAGCTTTTAATCTTTCTGACAGACAATTCCATTTCATGTTCAACAACATCAGTGGAACAAAACAAACAAAGCGGGAGGTGAGAGAGGCAACTCCTACAGGCATGTTTTGCATAGCATATAGTGTATAAATATAATGAGCAGACTAGGAGTGGTAGGTGCATTTGCTTCCAGCCTACTCGTTAATTTTTGCTACAGCCTATGCTTCTGTTAGGGAAAACTAATCTTTAAGGCTTGGTCACGGGCCATTTATTTAGTCAAGTTTTCTTTTGTTTTCCTTTCTCATTCGTGCATTTCTGCTTTTGGACCTTTTGAACATACAATCATGGCATGTCTTTTCCCTCCTGTTCCGCATGAGAGAAAAAGTCCATTTTGAAATCTTTTTGATGGCTGAATTGAACACAGCATATTTTCAGCAAACACTGCTTCTCCTGAAATCTCCCAAATTGAATTTTCAGTCACGTATTACTGCTGTTTATAAGGAAAACCTCTAATTATGTTGCCCCGAATGATCACCTTCAAATGGGGAGGGTGACAAAAATATTGCTGTGCTGCCAAGGATTTTGTAGACCTTGAATCCTCCTGGGAGGGAGACAGAATATGGAACCAGGAAAAAAAAAAATGTCCTCAAGTAATTTTTTGTAATAGGTTTTGTCTTTTTCAATTATTTTTTTTAACAATAATCTGCTGAATATAGTGGAGAAATGGAACATCTTGTTTGTCAATTAATGTAGAGTGCTTTACAAAAGATGTTATGACATTTCTGTGCTGCCAAGGATTTTGTAGACCTTGAATCCTCCTGGGAGGGAGACAGAATATGGAACCAAGGAAAAAAAAAATGTCCTCAAGTAATTTTTTGTAATAGGTTTTGTCTTTTTCAATTATTTTTTTTAACAATAATCTGCTGAATATAGTGGAGAAATGGAACATCTTGTTTGTCAATTAATGTAGAGTGCTTTACAAAAGATGTTATGACATTTGCCTCACTCGGTCTACATCAATATGACAGTCTTGTTAATAGTTCAGTGTTTTTTTTCCTTCACGTTTTTACCATGAGGACAGGACGGAGTCAATATTCTTTCTGTGCTATATACTTACCTTCTCCCCATGCAATATTTGTCTTACCTCTTGTGATTTATTTCAAAACATTACTTTAGATTTCTGTTTGCTGCAGAGACACATAAATATGGATTTGTATAACCTAGTGTTTATTTAATGAATCCAGTGATCATTACACTGGAAGTGAATTGTTAACTGGCTTTTCTGAAACTCTGTTTAAAATCAGAGTCTTAGTTAGCAGCTGGCTTCAAGTCTCTCATTTTCGGTGTAGCTGAGAATGAATCACTAAGAGGCAGATAGATACCAGCCAATATGCTCTGCACATCATACCAGCATACATGTAAATACGAATAGTCTATATCACTATGAAATTTTAGGTAACAAGGAGTCAAAAATTTGCTCTTGAAATGACCTTCCCTGCTGCAGAGGAGCTTTCATGGAGGAGGAGACAAACATCAGAAGAACAGAGATTTCTCCTCCTGTGAAAGGCTGCGTGAGACAAATGTCTCGAACAGCAGGAGGTACCTGTGTGCACATCGGTCCTCAAGGGAGATAGCAATGCTGTGCATTGCAGAGGAGACCAAGCACTTCACTTAAGAAGTTTGGAAAAGAAAGGACTGGGATGATTTGATTAGATAAACATGGTAAGAATTACCACTATTTAATATTAACAATAATAATAATAATACTTGTAGGTTCCTAGGCACTAGAATGGGAAACGATTTGGATGCTGTTAGGTTTCATCTTAGACAATATTGTTTATATGTCCAAATGAAAGGATCTCACCCCCTTTTAGTACAATAAAACTGAAGCAATAATTCTGCAAAATAGTTAACTATCAGAGAGGTGGATTTAAGTCTGCGTTTATTGTTCTGTAGCAGAGTGGAAAACACTTAACTTATCCAGTAGGAAGAAAGGGAATTTATTAGCACAAGAAAAATGTGATCTGAGATAAACCTGAGACCAGATGCCAAGAAAACTGTGCAAGCCATACTTTAGGGATGAAATAACAGTGCTTGGATCAGTACACACGAAACCTCTTTCACTAATATTTTCTTCAGCTGCAAGATTTGTGTTTGACAGTTGAATACTTTCACTAATTTTATGAGACAAACTACGTTGCTTTATTTTCCTCTTTTTATAGAAACCCCTGCCCTCTGATCCCATTCCCGAGGAATTTAAGTCTATTACAGTGCTGCAATGTCCATTGCTAACTGTGCCTTCACGTACTCTTTCCCTGAGACACTCCCAAACTTGTCAGTGAATGGAGCCATCCCCCGATTCTCCTGCTGCTAAAGAAGTTGGTCTGACAAAGACCTTCCTCTCTATTTGGCCTGTGGAGTACCCAACCTGTGAATTGCAAAGGATACATGAGAGTATGTGAGCTCGAAATAGCCTGAGTTTCTCCTCACCACTGCCGAAGGAAGGAAAGTTTGCCAGCTCCAGATTTACTAAATCTGGACTAAAGGGGTGGCTACAGAGTGCTGCCCCTGCCAGTTCGTACAAGGTGGCAATGAAGACAGATCCATGATGCTCTTCTAGCCCTGCCTGCAGGGAGGCAGAGGCTCTGAGAAACTGGGTGACCACGCAACTACTCTTTAATCCTCTCGTTGCTAAGGTGAGCAGGAGAACACCACCAGAAAAGACAGAAGCATAGATAATTTGTTTTTCTTTTGCTATTTCTTCTCCATCTTTGCATGGAAGTTCAGCCAACACAAGCTGAAAAGGTTCAACCACTGAAGAAGAGAGCAGCAGGAACAGACGTCTGTGGTTCCAGGGGGAAATTTCTGTCTATATTTGCTTGAGTTTGGGAGAAATCACTAACTAAAAGATTAATTGGTGCCTGCAAATAATGTAAGAGCAATGCAGATAAAGAAAATGCGTATTTTCAGCCAGGGTGTGATGCACAGTTTAAAACAAAATCCCCTCCCATATGAAATACCCTGACACTACTTAATAGCAGATCTGGGTGTGAACTTTGAATCTGGTGCTTCCATCTCCAGTGGTTCAAATTGAACTCTGGCTCTTCTGACCCATACAGGCACTTGCAGCTTGCCTAATTGGGAACAGAGCCGCATAAAAGCCTTGGGATTTACATAATTAACTGGGTGTATTAAAGAAAGGTCTGAATTCACAATTCACTAACCCAGAGTTTGTAAAATGCTGATGGCCCTAAAGGCAGGCTGGTGATGTCAAGCTGTCTTTGAGAGACAGAAGCTCCCTGTGGGGCTGATTTCCTGATCCACTGAGGTCTCCATGGGTGATTCTCTGCCATTTCACTCCCTGGGAGGAGGTAACACCCTGCTCTTCCTCAGGAGAGCAGTGAAAGCCACAGCCCTAAGTTTCCCTAGCTGGCTCAATCACAGCTCTGTAAGCACAGCCATAATCAGTTGTATTGCTCAAAGGCTGAAATAGTCCCAGCCTGGGTTTTTTTCCACACTAGAAATGTATTTAAATTAATGTTATTTAGCACAAACACTAGCTGAACTAATTTCATGCTCTCTCACAGCCTTCTCTGGGGCACAGCATAGCACTCCTTGCTATCTGTTGTGACTGTCTCCTCATCAGACCACTCAGTGGAAAAGAAAATAATGCTAAAATCAGTCCCGCTAGTAGAAATACCAATTTTCTTGAGTCCCCTTCTGCAAGGAGAAGCCAAGATTTTCACACATTTGTGCATTGCTTTTCCACACCCAGCGTTAGGCTGTAAGGGTTATAAAGGAGAAAACTGAGTTTTTCCTTCTACAGCACAATGTTTGAGAAGGATACAACTGTGCAATATCGAAATTACCTCAGGAAAAAAACCTGAAATTTTTATATAAAACATTAAATATTAATTAGAAGCTAATGATCTTTCCTATCAGAAGGGGCTATTTAGCCTGACTTCTCTGTAGGAGGATCTGTAAATTCAACTCAAAATATCTCATACCAAAACCTCTTGAAATCAATTCCACCCATCTTTTCCTTCACAAAGTGTAACTCACCAGCATCTTGCAGGTCACCGGGACCACCATTTTGCAGTCTTTGAAGTTTTTAGAACTTAAATTTCAATGTACTTCATATTCTTCAGTCAGATATCCTTTTCAGAGGGACAGGACAATGATATATATATATCTATCTATCTCCAAAAAGTTCATTCCATAAGTTGGGCACAAATATGACTCTGAAACACTTCTCTATAAACCAGTAAAACAACAAGAAGGCAGAAAAGACTTGTGCCGATTCTGTAGATGTTAGAATGCGAAGTTTATTACTGAATGTGAGGCTACATTTGAGGGTGTCTCTACTTTGAGTTGAATCTTCAGTTCAACTCTAAAGGTGGGCAATTCTAATTAAAATCTTCCTTATATCCAGCCCCAAATGTATTTATTTCTTGGTTGATACATGAAATAGAAGTCATCTTCTTTTATCCCTGTTTGTAGACTCTACAAGCATCCTTTGCTGCATGCTATCCCACACATCCTTTGCCTTTCTACATCCATAGCAAAGCTTCAGCGACTTGGCTTCTTTCCAAAAGCCATTCTTTGTGACAATTAAAAGAGAGAATTCAACACTCCTTATAATAAAAGCAAACAAAATACAGCAGAAATAATTTCTGGTCTGAGAATGAAAATACATAAAGACCAAATCCTGCTTACTGAACTTTGCAGTGTGCACAGATCGGGAAATAAAATAATTTTGTTGGTTCTATTATCATTCTTGCAAGCGCAACACAAAGCATTGCTGATATGGTACAGGTCCATCTGCCAGCTGGGGAAGAAGAAAAGGAAAAGCAATTAAGAACATTAGAAATTAGGTTTGTTGCTCTGGGCTGGAAAGATCCAGTTAAGCATGCTGCGATTCTGAACAGAGAAGAATAGGAGATGAGCCAAGAGAGAATTTCACTTGGTATTATCACTTGACCTGTTTCCCCTTCCTTCCCCAACTCCCTCAGACAAGGATATATCTGTCACCAGACCACCTTTGGCTCTCAAAGCTAGTCAGGTACTCTGTGTGTAAATTCACATTCCTGAGGATGTGTGGGCTAAATACTAGCCTAGACAACTTACTCTTCCAGTCTGACCCTATGATAGAAGACTCATCTGTGCACCTCAGTGAGGTCACCCAGCCCTGATTTCCAGAGCAAGGAGCTAGGTGACCACTTGGACTTGCCCTCCTCCTGCTCCCATCACCTCCCTAGCCCAAATTTGCGTGACGTGTGAAACTGAAGCAGCAAAAGTAATTCTTGCCCTGTATCGGCAGTGAGAAATTTGTACCTCCTGCAGGAAGAGGGCGCAACTCTCTTGCAAGTGACCTGGTACATTTTGCATGTTTGCCACGTCATTTAATCAATGTTGGCTTTGCATCGGGCAACACAGGCAAAGGACTGATCTTGTTACACTTCTTGCACTTTTGTTTTGCCAGTCTCAGTGTCCTTCCTTGATGATTCTGTACAGTACTCCTCTGGTATGCACATAAAACAGTAATGGGAAAGGAGTCTTGCAGGAATGAATCTAGACCACATTACTCTTAAGTAAGCACACCAGCTGGTACAGGTCCAGCCAGACACAGTTCCCAGGGAACTAAGCCTTATCTTTATATTTCACTGTAATCTGTAGGAAATGAACACAGAGCCCTAATGTTATGTCTGCTTTACAGCATCTGGCATTGCAAACTGAGGTTGTAGAATAGATAATTTCTCTGTTTTTTTTCTGGTTCCTTTGGTCCCAGAGCTACCATGACCTGTTGCCCAGCGTGCGTCTCTGAAGCGCACGCTCATAAACCTCCTGCCTTAAAATCATTGCTGTGCCATGTGCAGGTCACCCCTCAGCCTGCACTAGATGTGCTAAAGCCCCAGTTATTTTTGTAGGCAGCACCACTTGTTTTTCCATCCCCTTCACATCTCGCACCTGCTTGATGGGCAGCCAAGCTGTCTCCTGCCAGCAGCTCGCACATGGTCAGCCATCCTGTGCCAGGCAAGCAGATCGGCTGCATCTGCCGGGCTATCAGCAGGCACAGTCTTCCCGCTGATGGGTCACAGTTTTGGATAGGAGCAAAGCGATCACTTGTCCATATTTAAATAGCTCTGGTCTCTGGAATAATGTCAGGCCACTGCGGGCTTGCTGGTGGTTTCACAGTTGGACTCTGGGATCTACCACGGGCTGGCTGCTAAGTCTTTCTTGTTTACATCCTTGTGTACGTCACAGGGGGACCAGCAGTGAGTTTACATATGCAAGCAGCGGTGGCCACATTGCAGTGTGGAGGTGCAGTAGTCTGGAGACCGCCTTCATCCCCCATCAGCTACCCAAATCAGCGACTGCCTGGAGAACATCATGGGCTGGGGACTGAGGATTCATCTGCCAGCAGCTAACTGAGCAGCTGCAGGCTGGGCATGGCCTTTGAGATGGATATTTCTGCAATCTGACGTGAAAATTGTGCCAGATTATCTCCACTCATCAAGTGAGAGAAGAGCATAAATGGCCATTTTTATAAGGGCAGAATTAAACTTGAATACAGAAAAATTGAAACTAGTTGTCTAAACAGAATAATTTTTTTATAGCTTTCACAGTGGTTTATAAATCAAACCCAGATAGTTCATTTTTAAGTGGAAGCTTTTTGTGGAAAGCCGATCTTACCCTAGTGCAAGCATTTTGCTCCTGTTCTGTGGAAAAATGTTTGGTTCACTTTGTAGAAAGAGGTTGGAAATACAATCATGTTGAGGAATGGTGGGATTCTTGAGACAGTCCAGGAATAACGAAACCACAGAGAAATAAGGTGGAAAAAGTGTTATTAGCTCTCCAGTAAAGAATCGATTTCCTCTGTTTGGAAATGTTGCAGGAATTTGCTCTCTTCTTCCGTATGGCACTGGGGAAATCAGAATTGAATTTTAAATATAATGATATCAATTGGAAATAAGTTTCAAAGGTAAACTTAGAGGTGGATATTTAAAGAGTAATGTTACCCCTTTGTACTGTTGAGTTCAATTAAAAGCCAGGTAGACCCATGAGCGTTGTAAAGGGGCAAAGCCCAGGTGAGCGCTCATAATGCCTCTCAATTTTTTTTTATTCCTGGCATTAGAAATGGGTGAGCATTTCTCATAAGAGACTTGCTCCTACTCTCTCCTTTACTGAACTACCTATTTACCGGGAGCTTTGGGAAACCTATCTCAACATTATAGAATTAAAAGATTTTAAATGATGCAAACGGAATTTTGGCAGGATTTTTTTTTTTCCTGGTCTCTTTTGTAATTTTGCCTATTCATCCAGCTTGGAATTTAAAACCTCTTTAAATGCATCATTAAACTTTTCCATTTACTTACGGGACAGATGCCACTATTTCCCACTTAGCAAATTAGTGAACTGAGGCATATAGAAATTGGGTCAAAACACCACTGGCATGAATTTTCCCTCGTATACTGTATGACTGAGATCAGCCCATGCAGTACCGTGTAGCTGAGACAGGTGATGCATCTAGTAACCACGGAGTAACCTGAGGTATTAGTTCCTGAATGGGAAAGGACCTGACCTATGGCTGGTACTGTCTTCAGGCACTGAGAATCATGTTAAGAACGGGTCACCAGAGGAGGTGGGAAGGACCTCAGGAGTTTAGGTATTGGATTAAGGGCTTGATCTGAAGACAACTGAAGAGAATGCAAGTATTCCACTGGCCTGAGTGGGCTGCTTGAGATCCCCACAATTCCAGCCATTTCAGCACTTCATAATTTAATGGTTTCTAGTGGAGTTATCTGAATGTAAATAAAAGGCATCTCTCACAGCACAAACCCTGAAAATAATGTTTTACAAATTAATGCTTCAGCTAGTTCAGCATCCAATCTTGAATAATATTTCACTTGGAAACAAATCAGATTATATTTCTGGAAGATTATTTGGGTGGAAAAAACTAGACTATTTAGGACAATATGAGTATAAGAAAACTGTGCTAACTGATGCAAAGATACAATTTTATCTTGAGATTGTGAATGTACTTCTCTTATTTTATTAATTCTCATTAGATGCAGGTTTAAAATGGGGTGCTGATTTATCTCATGGAGTTTAGCAGAATGAAGAGGCAAAAAAATTTCATTTTTATTGTCTTCCATTTTAACGTTCCATTGGTTATTTGAGAGTTTGTTGTCTGAACACGTTGCTACAGTGCATCACTTCAGCTATTTTAATGTGTTGAGTTTACTGTGAATTATATTCCAAGAATGCTTCTATTTTGCCCAAATCTGATAATTTTTTAGAATTCACTACATTCAAAATGGTCTCTCATTTGAACAAGAGGTCAGTGATTATACAGCAAATGAAAATCAGTTATTGAATATACATATATTCACATCCACATTAAAAAGCTAAGACTGGATTTATTGTATTTGTATGTAACAAAGTCAATTGTTTTAAAATAACTGTGAATATTGTGAGGAGCTACTGAATTTTTCATTGTTTCTGCTTTTCATCTCAAACGGTTGTTTCAAACACCAGCTTCTTATCTCCTTAATCCTTTTCCAAAAATCCAATAACTGAAATAAAATTATGTTCTAAAATGATAGCAAAAATCAATGGCCAGAGATATTAGTGGATGCTTATTGACACAGATGATACTATTTTCATATTGCCATAATGATGGTCCAGATGCTCAACTGTCAGTTTTAGGCACTGAGTAGGTGGGTTTGGAAGCTCTAGCAGTCCAGAAGCAATTGCTTTTGGCAAGCTCTGGAGTGACTATAGATCCATGAGGTTATTTATGACCTATAACTGCAGCTCTAGTGTCTAATGGATATTCCTACATGCAGAAAATCCCATCCCCACTTGTTACCTGAGCATGATCCTTTGTACAAATGGGCTGTGTGGGCCTCATTAGGGATTTCTGTGGACTTACAGGAAGCCAAAAGACTCGTGTCCCGTTTCCTAGACATTCAATGTTTCTGAAGGAAGAAGAAAAGAAACATGATTTGAAAGTTTGTTCTATTTTTCTATATGACCTAATATCACAGATTGAGTGTATACAAAATTTTATTAAGTTCTGACTGATGCATGCTTTCCATGGCTGGTAAATCGCTCTTGGTCAGAATTGGGTGTATTAAAGTGCTTGGTTGATTTAGGATGTGGATGTAAATGGTAAAGCTCAGTTTATGAACCTCATTATTTCTAGAGTGAGGTTTCCCATACAGTCCATTAATCTACCTGATTTTTATTATCTCTTTCTCAACAACAGCCACTTTCTTAATAGGTATTTTGACACTGAGGTTTAACGGCATTTAAAAAGATGACAGACCCATGCAGAGAAGTTACAAGTCAGACATATTAAATTGTTCAGTCATGAGAAGATCATTCCATCCCAGAAATGGAATCTCTGCGGTTCTTTTTCCATTTAGGTTTTAGGTTTTGCTCTGGTAGTTTAAACATAATACTCTGTATAAAAAGATTTCCTTTTGCTTTCAGGAAAGCTTTTTTTTTTCTTCTTGTCCACAAATTAGAAGAATGTGAGAGACAGCAACTAGAGAATCCCAGGCACACTCACATTTTTTGAGCACTTCCAAAATCAGTATAAAACAATTTGATAAAACAAAGTCCTCCAGCATTAAAGCACCTAATCTTACATTACTATATGGATAGCTATTCCTTTATTTGTAAAAGCTACTCTGCCTTTAGAAATACATTGCATCTCCACACCAGTATAAAATTTGAGTAGGTGGCCTCCCAATTCTGAGGCAAAACAAGGTCAAACTTCCTATTGACAAGATTCTACTGGCTTCTATGGTTCTTTGCCTCAGCAACCTGAGTCACTAATTCAGAAAAGACGTTCTTCTGTGGATTTATAACAGACTATTTTATCTTTAAACTTCTTCGCAATACACTTTTCCTTTGCAAAAAGATCTCTACATTTTAAATGTATGCATATATTTAAGCTGGCATTAGTTTTCATAACGAACATGAGAATGTAATATACATAGCCAGCTCAAGCTCATTACTGTGCTATTTTAATAAGTTTCATAACCATCTTTGTGCAAACATAAATAAGCTTTTTTATTAACAACCTGCATTACTTACGGAGAGCAGTATGCTCTTGCCACAGACAGAGAAAGCACCATCTTTTCTGATGGTCTGAAGCTTTTCACCCTGTATATATGGTTGCAAAAGGATTCGGGATGTAGTCCTGCAGAGAACATAGATTTTCCACCACGTATGGAGCAGTTCAAACTTCATGCATGTGTTCTCTTCTTGGAAAAGTCTGTCTGCTAAAAAACACATGGTTTTTAGCTCTGAAATGCAGGGCTTCTGCAATATGTTCTCAACATAATTCTGGATGAGTGCCTGTGTGAATGGAGGCGCTCGCAGTGAAGGAGTAATGTGATCTTTGGAATAGATTAGTATGAATGGGAGAGCTTCAACAGAAGAGATCAGACAGACTTGTGTGGGATCTTCATTCCACTTGCAGGAGTTAGGACTTGTTGTTTGTGGTTATTATTCCTTTTCCAGGGCGTTGCACCTCTTAATGTAAAAACCTATCTTTTCGCTAGCGGAGAGGCTGTAAGAGGATTTAGTCTGGTACAGTAAGTAACATGCCTTGCTTGTTTCCCTAGTGGTTTTAGCATTGTCTCTAGGTTCTTGCGATCTGGATACATGGTTATGGACTGGCAAGTTAGCTTCTTTCGTTATAAAGATGTATTTAAAGCAGTGAAGGTAAAACATATTCATCTCTACATGGTGATCTCCTTTAGAAGTCCTAGCAAACTGCTACACAAATGGCAGTAAAATCACAGAATCAGTGACTTTGGGATGGATCTCAGGTACCTCCAGTCCAATCTCCTGTTCTGAGCAGAGTCATTTGTGAGATCAGACCAGGCTGCTCAGGGCTTTATCCAGTTTGGTCTTGAAACCCCCAAGAATGAAGACTGCACAAGCTCTGTGGGCAGCCTGATCCAGTGCCTAACTGTCCTCAGTGAATTTTCCTTTCTTATATGCAGCTGGAATCTCTTCTTTCAATTTATGACTTCTGCCTCTTATTCTTCTGCTGTGCACTGTTGTGAAGAGCCTGGCTCCAGCTCCTCGATAACCCTCCAGGTAGGCGAGATCAGACTGCTGTGAGACCCCCCCAAACCTGTCCTTCATCCAGGCTGAACAAGCCCAGGTCCCTCAGCTTTTGTCTGCAGAGCAAGTGCTCCAGTTCTG
Organism: Limosa lapponica baueri; assembly: GCA_002844005.1. Lineage (NCBI taxonomy): Eukaryota > Metazoa > Chordata > Aves > Charadriiformes > Scolopacidae > Limosa > Limosa lapponica. The sequence goes on along the minus strand of KZ506302.1, from coordinate 67,510 downwards.
ACCATCCTGGTGGCCTCTGCTGGACTTCCCCAAGTCTATCAATGTCCTCCTACCTATATCAAGCCCAGACTTGCAGAAACAATTGCAGAAACAAGGTCTTTTGTGTTTGCCTCTTGCACACTTTTACACCATTCATTGTTCTTGCTATTCACTGACCTAACCTCTCAGCACTATGAAGAAAGAAAAATCTATTATCATTTAACTATCTTCTTGGAATTTCATTAAGAACATTATACTTATTTTTCCTATAATGTCTTCTTTTCAGTTTCTTTGCTCAACTCCATGGATAGCAGACATTTTTCAGGATTAATGAATCCTTTAGTGATAACATCATTAGTCACTATCTGAAGATCCAATAATCCTTTAAGAGAGTGATGTGAAAGTCAATAGGTGCATGAAAAAAGGCTTTGAAATTGCTTCCTGTTTCTAGCAAGTCAATAAATGCCCTCAGTGGGAGGCTGAACATCTCAGTATCATGGTGTAACAGCAGCTGGAGGCTTTCAGGATAGGGCACAGGCACACAAGCAAGGCAGGAATGTTTAAAGCTGCTTCCAGGCTCATCTGCAAAAGGGGTCTCTTTCTAAGGACCTCGGGGTGGCAAGATGCATGAAAAGGAAAGTGCCTCCTCGGTCTTTATTTCCAAATGGCATCTGAGAAGTTCTCTCTGAGCCCTACGTTACCTTCATCATTGAAGGAGGAATTGCAGAAGACATCAAAGTGGGAGGAGCAGTCGCTGCACTGGAGGACAGGGCTGCTGTTCAGAAAGACCTGGAGAAATGGGCTGGCAGGAACCTCATGGAGTCCGGCCAAAGCCTTTTGATGATTCATAATCCCTTGTTCGTCTCCTTCAATATGGGATGAATGAGGTTCACCACTGTGGGAAGAAGTGGGCAATGGATGTATGGGCTGAAGAGCTGAGTTGGTATCAGGCAAAATACTCCTCTCTCATTCCAGCAGTATGCAAAACCACCTTTTGTTGTGCTATAAATGCTATATCGAGCGGGACTAAAACATCAGAAAAAACTAAACTACTTCGAAGACATAAAGAAATATTGCTGCTTATTTAGAGGCAAGGAAGGTTTCTCACGTGTCCCTCTCTCCAGGGCCTTCCCTTGGCAGTCTGAAGCAGAGGAGCTCCATTATCCTGTGCTGCTGAGGGTGGCCCCCTACCACACTCAGGGCTCTCTCCTTGCAGGAAAAGACGCCTTTTATTTTCTGTCTGTGTCTAGAGTGAGGAAGGTTCATTCATGACAGTCCCTTTTTCACAGATGACTGCAAGAGTTGAATTAGTCAGCTTCTCAGGACTTTTTTTTCCCCCCATCTTCTCCCCTAGGATTTTTGTTTTGACTCCAAGTTTAGCTTCGCTGGAATTGCTCCAAAAGTAACTCTGCATCAGGAAATCTGGGACATCCCTGAAGTCCAGTTTGAATGGCAATTTGTTTCAGTGCAGCTGGAACAAGAGCTGACCAGGGGGTGAACCCCCTTTGTAGAGAAGAGCTCTCCTGGTGCCTGTCAGCAGGCTGAATTTGACTAGGATGAGTCTGCTGGGTATGTCCCTTTGCTTAGGGAGAGGAGATAAAAGGATTTTATGGCAGGTTATCTACCCAAACAGCCACCTGCCACCTCCTTTGCTTGTGCAAGGCCAGGCACCAGCAGTAGACACCAGTACATTCATGTCCATGTCAGGGCAGGGAAGGGAGAGCTTGGGAACTCCTTCTTCCACCAGGACAGTCAGACACTAAAGCACTTTCAACATTCATTTGTGAAAATCCAGGCATGTTGCCTCTTTATATCAAAGATGGAGAAGCTGCACTTTTCTTCAAGGGAAAGCAGTAATGCTTCTATCTAACTCTTATTTAGCATTTCATAGCTGCCTTTCAGAGCACTTGGCATCGATAGTTATTTATATAACTGATTAAATAAATGAACAGAGATTCCTCTACGTTTATTTTGCAGATCTTTAAAAACAAACTACTAACTCTTTACTTAGCTGTTTAACTGTAAGATCAGAAGCCAGAGGTTAGTTGTTATCTCACAGAGGTTTTAAAGTGGAGATATTTACTGTAGTGATTTATAATGCCATCCCTGACCTTGGATTACTTGGTAGCAATTAAACCAAGTGTTTAAGTTCCTGAAGTAGAATGGAAGAGAACTTTTTCACCATGTCCTGTACAAAAATATGCTTTTGATTCATAAGCCACAACCTTGCTGCTGTTTCCTGTGTTTTCCTGCGGGTACTTGTCAGAGGCAATCAGAAGAATAACAGTATATTGATGAGAATAACACAATGATTTTATGTCATTAAAAATTATTCATGTATTCAGTTTCATTGAGGCTTTTCCTGTAGGACTCACTAGAAAGAATTTCCAACTGGAAATTAAAGGGATAAGACATATAGCCATTAATTTTCAGAAACATTCAATATCTTTTTGTGCTGGATTTTTTCCAATTAAGTGAGTCAGTTCTGTGCTGGTTGTGGAAAAGGTAAAGCAATGACAAGTTAATTCTGAGTCAAATGTGAATAGATTGAAGCTTGTTACTGAGTTGACTTCATAGCTTTCTAGTTGTCAACTTCTGGATTGTAAATGTGCAGATGGAACTTCTCAGCACCATACAGAAAGTAACTAGTAATAGAAAAAATATTTTGTACATAAGCACAAAGGAGAAACATGTAAATATGTGTTAGCTTACATATATACCCAATAGAAAATCTATTTATTAAAGGATTCTTCTGTTATAGCTATAGCAAAATTTTCTGAAAGTATTTACAAGTATTTTTTATTAATTATGCAAGGCGGACTGTATTCATGTGTATATATGTGTATATACAGACATACTCATACACACATGCGTATGCACCATCACTGTTCCAACTAGATTTGTCTTTAGCAAATGACTGGCAGTGCTAAAAGTACTAAAGGGACTTTCATCATATTGAATTAAAGTCACTCAAAGGAAATTGGAAAATGGAGCTTTGTGTGAAGACAGTATGGTATAAAAATGGAAAAGGTCTCTCATCTCCTTCTGCCTCTCTCTTCTGTAGTGTTTCTCTCTGTACTGCTTTTCATTCTTCTGCTCCCTATTACCCTTCTAAACCCTGTGCTACTCCCACCTATTCTGTTCCTTTGCTTTCATACTAACTAGCAATACGTCCTTTCATGTTCCTGTCAAGCCTGGCCAAGTGGCAATTGCTCGCTCTCTCATGCACATTAACTTTTCTCATTGTCCTTAGCTGAAAAGGTGCAACTGTGCTGGCTCTTCGAGATGGTTTGTTTTAGATGGGATTTTTCAGGGTGATGATTCAAATTCATTTTGTTCTTCTGTCACTGCACTGCAGCTTTGATGTTTCTGTTCTTCCCAGTTACACGTTGATGATGGCATCTTTTCTGCAATATAGCACCATACCAGGCAGTCTGATGGAGGGATAAGTTCATGGCATTTTAGTACCCAGCTACTACCAAGTGTTAATGCTGTTTTGACAGTAGTAAAATCTGTGTCTGTCACTCCATCTGTAATAAACAGGAGGTGAAGTCATGCCGTTTCTATGCAGGGGCACGGCAAGGACTAGAGAACATGATGCTAAGCATATGTATGGCAGTAAACATCATGGAACTACACCATTACTTGAGCTCATCTGATTCATCTTATGATAAAAAATGAACATGCAATAATGGAATAAGTGTTTGCAAATATTTTGCCTCTGAATTTAAATCACAGATTTATTTCAATAATAAACATGGGAGTACATCTTGATAGGTTGTTAGTTGAGTTGTGTGGGTGGTTAGTCTTTTATTTTTATTCAGATGATTCGGTGAAATCACATGATTTAGTTATTGTGTCTGTAGTTAGAATACTGAACTCAGTCATCAGCTATACCAAGTGATCTTCACTCCTATTGAAATCATAGGACAAAAACATCAGAATCATTACGTGGAGTTTTGTTTGCTCAATTTGCATATGCATGAGAAGCTGTCCAGAGAATGCAAGGCAAGACAACACTTTTGTTAAAATGTTAAGAAAAAAGGACTTTGTAGAGTTAGAAGCAATCATTAAGTATTGTAATAGAGTAAAATTTGGTGCTGATTTAGTTTATGAAAACACCCTTCATACTTTATCATTCAGGAATAAATATGAAAACCTGGAAGCTAGATCTCCTTGTAGACTGTAAGAAAAAAATGTTAACAATTTCTGAAAGGCTTGATCTGGTCTCATCAGCTGGAAAGCACTAACCACACTGTTCCCAGTCATTGTGGAAAGAGCCTTGATTTAACTTTCCAAAATAGGAGATGACAGCACAGTTTATAATGCTGTCTCCTTCCACATGAGGGACTGGGGATCTGAAGCTGCAGGATCCTCAGGGTGGCAGAACAAAAAGGGGAGCTGTGCTGAGGAATGGCTGCTCTGTCAGGATTACAGGTGGCGGTCAAGGCTGGAGGAGCTGCCTGAGTGTCGCTTGCGTTTTGGAGAATGGTCACCATTCTGCTCCCATGGTTTTTTCTGTTCCAGTGCCAGAACAACATGTCGCATTTCTGATTTTTATCTCATTTCCAACTGACGCAACTGGCACAAGTCCTCTTTTGATCTGTGAGATCAGAAACAGATGTTGGGTATATTAGCTTGATGATTTGGGGACAGGATTTACAGGCCAGCAGCCAGATCCAGGCAACCCCCAATCTAATGGGGAAGCCTGAAAGGTCACGACATCATGCCTGGGACCATCTGTTTAAGGCACTTTTATTTATATGTGATAGATTTTTTTTTAACAAAGCAGGAAGGGAGAAACTCATTCTATGACTCTTTTGTAAAAGAAGACTATTCATCTGTGTGTTTTTTGGTAAAAGAAGACCATTCACCAGCTGTGCCCTCAGCAAAGTCCTCTGTACCTCGCCAAGTGACTTACAAACTCGGGAAGCAGACAGCAGACATAAAGGTTCAGGTCAGGTCTGACACCCAAGTACTGACGTCTATATGTGCGCTAACTGCCTCGGTTCCTTCTAGAGTCAGTGGAGATCTAGTCAATGCCAATAGTGGAGCCCACCATGTAACTGAAGTTGCTCAAAGCAGATGCAAGGGCTGGGATTCAGTTGCCCAAATATAGACATCTAGTATTGGTTCAGACACTGTGAAGTACCTTTCTTGGCCTCTTGAAGGCACTACAGAAAGGTTCACGTGTCCCCTAGGGTGTATTTGCCATCTCTTGCAGATGTCTCAGATACTTTATCCTATCTGGACAACGTGCTCCAACTGACCCTTCTTGAGCAGAGGGATTGAACTAGGTGATTTCAAAAGGTCTCTTCCAACTTAAATGATACTGTGGTCTCAGCTGACAATAGATGCCAATGCATTGGGCACCTGAAAGCTGCTGCTCTGCTGAAATGCCTGTAGGCTCCAATGACAGTGCTGACTTGATTCATTTGAGGATGCTTAGGAGCCTAGATGAGAAGCCCTACACCTGGGACTGGCAGATGCAGAACAGCCCTTATGGGAAATATGCACCCTTTCTGTGCCAGGCCAGGTGGGACACCCTCATCATCTCAGGTACACTGGATACTAACCTCTGCGTGACTGATTTATCAATGGTCACATTGTTTGGAATACTACGTAGCCAAGAGACCAGCTGGCAAAGTCTGCCCATCCCAAATGAGTTGCTTCTGTGGTAAGATAACTCCTTGCTATTATATTGTGCATCTACTTGGAGTGTGCTATACTTCTGTATTTTATGTTTTTGTCTGTTACATTAACAAGCGCTCGGCTACCTGGAACTTCCTTCCTATGCTGGTATTTGATCAAGCCATCTCTAAACCATTCTTGGGCAAACTGAAAAAAAAAAAAGACAATTAATTTGTTTTAATTTAAGGCAGATTTTTCTGACTTTAATTCATTCCTGCAGTCCTTGCCATGACAGTTGTTGAGTGTCTAAAACCGTGCATGGTGCTACACCTCCTCTCCACCCTACTGTTTAGTAGCTGTAGCATTGAAGCAGCCATCACCTGCCTCATTTTGTGGGAATTGTCCTGCTACAATTGTCCTGCCCAGGAGCTCATCTCAACTCTAAGTTGTTATTCTAAGTAACCATCGCATATCCGGGCTCTCATTCTGTAAGCATAAACAGCCTGCGTGCAAATTTTGCATTCAAATGTGACCAAATGGGTAGTGGTTAAATGGGATCAATTTACCACACATTTGTTTCTTGCTATATCAGTCTTCACCAGAAAATAATTTACTTTGACTTGTGTTTGCATTTGTGTTGCAGCCTCTGCCAGCAACAGTGGGGTTTTTTTCCAGCCTGTTGGTACACACTGATTAGCAACACAGGACAGTGAAAAGCCTTAACATGTTTTCAGTAGCATTTTGTGATCAAAAAACCCCCAGAACCCAAAGAGGTTTGAGTGGCTTTTCATTAATCTTTGAGTTTCATTAAGTACTAAAGATTTGGAAGATTCCCCTTGTCCAGAGGACGTGGCCCACTGGGATGGTGTCTGCCTTTTGTCACCTGGATGAGAACAAGGCAGATGAGCCGGCAGTTGAGTGCTGGTGATTTTTCACTGAAGTAACTACCGTTTCCCATGAAATCATAGCAGTATTATTGTCTGAACAGGAGAGAAAGCCATAGAATCAAACAAAGGATGAAAAGAAATATTTTCATTTTAGTCTCTGTTTAAAAATGAAGCTGTACCTAGAGACACTCATCCCAAATATCCATCACCCTCCCTACTTGGCTCTTCAGTTGGAATCAATCTAATTTTCTTGTGCGAAACCTTTTCTCCCGCACCCACAGTGCAGCGTGGGGAAGTCCCTCACACGTTCCCTGAGCAGCACTGGGCTGCAGGTGGGGGTCCTTGCATGAAACCTCACTTTAAGGCACTTTTCCAGTCCCACACCCTACTGCCAAGGTCCTTTACTGCCCACCACAGCTGAAAGTGGCCTCTTCCCATCACGGGTCTGATGTACGGACAGATCCTTCACATTTTGTTGCAGCTGCTGTTATCACACAGCAGCATGTGTCTTGGATTGACATAACAGTGAATTAGGTTGAAATCGGGGATTTTAGATTAGTTTGTTGCATTCCACTTCTAATTGCAGACTGCCCAAGAATTGGCAGTGTTGCACTGCTCCATAATCTCTTTGCCTTGCTGCACAAAATCCAATTTTTAGCCTACAAAATGTACCAATTTTGATGAGGAAGCTAAGCCAGCAAGCATCAGAAAGGAGTGTATCAGGAAATTATCTCCCTCTTCCCCACCTCTCTGTCATCGCTATAATCTCATTTACCCTGGAACAGTAAGAAATGTAGAGGAATCCAGTTAGCTTGCTTTATTTCCCCTGGTGGATGTGACAGAGCTGCTTGCGACCTATTGAGCTGCTCTAACTTACGTGGGGATTTCAGCAAACAGCCAGTTTACTTACAAATAGTTGCGACTTCTTTAGTGATATTGAATAAGACTTTATTATTTTCCCTCATAAAATCCCAAAAATGGAGAGCCATGAGCTTTTCAGGGTGGCACATGCTGTTGTTATAAGACAGGCCTATCCAGCATAGCCAAGTGTTACCATCAGATTCACTGACACCTGCAAGTCTCAATTGTAGGTACAAACATTGTCACACTGGGGCTATCTACAACCCTATGAACCCTATCTACAACCTTCAAAAAACCCTTTGGCACCCCTTGGATTTAGCTGAGGGGAGGATGTTGCTGTCTCCGAGGCTGGTTTATTCACCTCTTAAAATGTCTTGTGTACTTGGAGCCTCATGGTATTGGGGTATGGTGGTTTTCTGTACAGGTAGAAGGAAGGGACAGACCTCTTTTGGGGGAATGTCAAACATAACAACCCGTTGCCACTCACCTGCTCGCTGCAAACTGATGCTTAGAGGGCAACCAGATAAGTGGAGGGAAGGAGAGAGATTTGGGTGCCTCACCTGGCTGCCCTTGGGTGGCTGAGCCAAGAACTGCTCTGGCAGCCCACATACACTCCCCCCAGACAGCTCCTGGCTGCTCATTGAGGACCTTCATGCCCTCTTCATGCTTTTTTCCCAACACAAAAACACTTTGCACCTTTGACTTGTTCGGGTCTCGTGTGAACAGTCCTGACAGTAAGAGCCCCCATGTGAGGTGGACAGTAACAGCTCCAGTGTGCAAGGATGAAGTCCAGCTGGCAACTGGTGTTCACTCCTCCAGCCAAAGCAACATGAATGTGCCCCATGTGAGTCACAGCAGAGATGATGTCTCGTACAGCAGCAATTAATTTGCTCCTAAGGCAAATGAGTCCAAATGGTAAAGGCTTTTGCAAACGGAATTTACTGTTCCAATGCAAATAACTAACTGGCAAACAATAACCACTCCAGCCTGAAAGCCTGGCCAGCAATTGGTTGACATTTGTGCTGCAGAGAGTTTACAGATTCCCCACGAGTTGGATAGGAGCTGTGTTTTGCAGCAACAATTGATTTATTACTGTGACAACCGGTAGAAATAGAAGGACCTGCTGGCAAGCAAGGGTGTGATTTGTTCCTCTGCAAACAAGCGAGAGGTGTCCAGCTGGCCAGTGGCCATTCCCAAGCAAAAGCCCAGGGGAGGATGCAGGCTTAATCTCCTCTCTGCTTGAGTTCTGCCTGCTAAATAGTCAAGGAATTAGGTTTTTTATGTTGTACCAAAACACATTTGTATTTAGTAATGTTTCTACAAAGCGAGTAAGTCAGGAGGATGCAAAGGTCAGGCTGCCTTCTAGATATTTCACTTCTCAAGCAACAGGACGACACTTTATCTGTTATTCATGAACAGAAAATCATTCTCATTTATATTGCAGCAGCCCCTGTAGGGCCCAATCAAGGTCCCATTGTCCTGATGCCTGATTGGTGGCTGTGAGCAGAAAATTGCTGGTTCCAGCTTGGATGCAGTTCAGAAACATCCATTTTTTGCCATGTAAGGTTTAACATGAGCACATTCTGATCAGTAAAGCACGTAAGCGCACGTTTAAAGCAACCTCTCTTCAGCAAATTGTTTCAGAGTGTTTCAGTCATCCCAAAGAGAGGGGAATTTAAACGTGAGAAAATGCTTGGCTAAAGGGCAAGACAGGGCTGCTGCACCCGGACCTTGTGTCTTTTGAGTGTTCCACACATCAGAGAGAGTTTTCTTTTGATGCATAGATGGGTTTTGGGGGGTGGTTGGCCAACATGTCCAAATGAAGTCTGGAGGCAGTGTGTTTTCCCTGCTAGGTGTGTTCTAAGCCTGCCCCAGTGGACTGACACAGTGCAGAGAGCTGCGACTAGCGGGAGTGCACTAGTCACCTGCAAGTGTGTCAGGGTGTGAGCAGCAAGAGAGACGAATCATTTCCATTTTCTGAAACAAAACAATGAAGTGTAGTAGACTGAAATTAAGATACGAAAAATGAGGCTGAATGAAAAGAAAAATATGCCCGTGACAAGAGCTGGCCGATTATGGAGTAATCTTGATGGACCAAGGGAAGAAACCAAAATGGCATGTAGTATTTCATGGTGGTTAATCTGCTATAGACTAAGACAGAAAGGTTAGTTCTTTGCTGGTTGATAATGGGCAAGCTGATACTTCAAGGATGTGAGAAGTTAAAATCAATGTATGACAATGAATATATCATTTATGTGAATACGGCAAAGGATATTTGTGGTGTGTCATTTTTGCTGTAAACATAATATAAAAAAAAATCATCACTGACCAACAGCTGGCTACAGCTACTTCATATTCTGGGCGCTGTGTAAAATTGCCATATCTTACTACGCTAGTTAGCCTGGAAAACACTGACTTTGTAAAGCTGATAACTGTAATGCAGTGGAAACATTGCTTGGGATCAGCAGAGTGCATAGTACTGATAAAGAATTTCCCTGTAATGCTGTTATAGTAATTGGAGCTGCAGCTTGTCTCCTGCACAGCAAAGCAGGCGGGGGCTGCCAGAAGGTTTTCTAAAACTTCCCTTTGCAGTGCTGAGCAATTTGCTGCCTTTGTCCCGAGATTGCTCGCCTGAGTTTCTACCACTTCGGGAGCTCTAACACAGAATTTGCGAACTTTAGCACAGACGCTAATGAATATGGATAATTTTCATTTTTTAAGATGTTTAACTGCTGCGGAGTGTATACAGGTTACTTCCTTATAGAATAGGGAGTCACAACATTTCATGCTTAAACCAAAAAAAAATCATCACTTTTTCATTGAAATCAGTAGAGTGATTCACTGAAAATAACAGTATTTTTGTAGGCATATACAAGATAGCCTTCAGTCTTCCTTTCTACTTTCAGATTTTATTTTTAAAGAGAGTCTTCTACTTGGATTCCTTTTAAGATTTGCCTTCCTTTCTGCTTCTATTGTATATCTTTAACTGACTAGGATGATTTAGCAGTACTTGACTCTCAGCATGTTAAAAAGATATTCAAGGCTCCCCTTACATGGGAAGACAAAAAGCAGCTTTAAGATGCTGGCAGCTTTCTCATCTACATACAAAAACAAGAAAGAAACAATTAAATGGCACAGCTTCTCCTGGAGCTCTCAGACCTTTCTATCATCTTCATTTTCCTCTTAGTGATTTACGTGAGCCTGCCTTGTGTGTTAGCCTGGCTCACTTGGCTGCATCATTCCCCCAACCCTCCCAAGGCAGGCAAAGCTGCCGCTGAATTCAAGCCTAATAGGGTTCACTGCAGGAAGAGAAACCAATTTTGGTTTTAACGGGATATCTACAGCTGAAGCAAGTAAATTCAATATTCGTTGCCCTGAGTTGACTTTGACACCAGTGCTATGTTGCTGAAACCCTTGGTGAAGTTTGATTTACACCACGCAGGACAGAACTTGTTCCTCACGTCACTAAGGACCATCTGTCTCAAAGGGAAAGTGTCTCATGAAAGCTGGTGTGGAAGGAACTGTTGATATTCATGAATGGACAGCAAGTTGGGCAGCAAGTGCATTCTCCTGTGCATGTGCCCGGTAACTGTCATACCTGTGTGAGTAAGAAATTGTGCGGTTTGTCAGTGGATATACGACTGATGGCTGTGTTGACAGGGAGGAGAGAGGAAGCACTTCTGCCTAGCATAATTCACAGGGGACACTGTTCTATTTGTTTTAGCACATCTGGCAATGCAGATGTGGCTGGAAGAGAGTTGAGGAGGTTTTTGTGTCTTTCAGTAGGGTTCATTGTTCATTAATATCTCTTAACCTTTACTTTTATGGACTTTTGAATGCTCTGTTTCAACAAACACCTGTTTGTCACTCTGATCCAGTCTCAGGGGAGCGTTTGGTGTCATTATTTGTAAAATCAGTATAGATTGAGAGAATACCTGAGACTGAAAACAACGTGGTCTTGGTTTCTCCTCCTAAGTATTTTTATCAGGTAGATTCAAATAGCACATTAGGCAAAAAGAAAGCTGCCTAAAGGGTTACAAAAACAGCATCACTGTCAGCTTCAGCTGCAAAAGGGACCTTAGCAATGACTGCCCTTCGCACAGCCAGGGACAGAAGGGCTGTGCTACATGGTCCTCAGCCCTCCTTCTGTTTGATACAAGCTGGCTCTGCCTCCACATGTTCCCCCTGACCCATGCACAGACCAGAGAGGGCATTTCAATTAACCCTGTGTGGCAGGTGCCATACTTGCAATAAGGGGCAGCTCTCCTGCACGCATGACAGCAGACAGAAGTGGTATTCTAGTATTTCCCACAAATTTCGGGTTTTTTTAAATGTCTTCAAATCATATATAGATATATGGCAGCCCAGCAATAAAAGCCTAGCTGTAGACAGCAGTTTCCGCCTAAACTTGATGCTGTCTCCAAAGCCAAGGTGGCTGTGACACACCAGCCAGAGCATGGCATGAGTTGACGTGTTACGTGCCTATCACTTCCCTGAGACTAATGCTGTGTGTCACGAACTACTGCAGCCGTCTCCCACACTTCTAAAAGCAATTTCCACTCTATTAAGTTCTACCCTTTGTGGTGTCCAGGAAGCTAAAAACAGGCTTCATTTTACCTACAGTCTTAGCAACTGCCACCAGTCTACCCTTGGGTGGGTTATTAAATTAAGGCTATTGAATCAGATTCTGCTGGCAGCTATTCTATGTCAAACCTGGATTAATCCCAGATTTACAGCTGAAGTTGTTGGTAGTTAGGAACTAAAAGTTGGTCCCTTTAAGTTTTAACTCTGTACACTGCAGGCTGTAGTAAAGATTTGAAGTTTTCAAGAAGCAGCCAGGGCTGGCTGCATAGGACAGAAGTCCTACAGGATAACTTCTCAAGAGGATAGTTTGACCTGCTCACTGTGCTCTGAAATTTCCTGCACAGTGAACTGAGGAGCTTCTGTATGAGAAGGGATGTCAAGTAAAATTATAGTAGCTCTGGTTTTTTCCCTATAATTCTGCTCAATGGGTTTTCTGTAGTAGTGTACTACATTTTCTTCCCAGAGCTCCCGATTTCTTCTGGGGAGGGTGACCCATTTCCTTCGTACAGCTGGGATTCCAAAGAGGAGTATTTGGGAAACAGGGGGATCAGAAGAGATCCAGGCAGTTTATCTGCACTTGAACACTTTCAGGCTGCTCCAGTGAAGTGTATTAAATGCCAGGGGCTGGGCTCCCCCAAGAGACAGTTGTGTTACAGACTGTGCTGCAGATGTGGGGAAAGTTCAGTGCAGTGGCTGATGCCATTTTTGTGAGTCTGGAGCTTGGCTTACTGGGAATGCCTTCCACTCATTAATTTAATTGTACACACTCAGCCAAAGTGTCCATGAAGTGCTCGGGAAGAGCCGGACGTGGGGCAGTCACTGGTGGATTGGGTGGGGGCAGCCTGTGCCCACTTCACCCAGAGTGTGGGAATGAGACCCGCACGAAGCACAGCGCAATTGCCCCCTTGAAAAGACTTCAGGGCTTGTCCTGACTTTGGACTTGAGAAAGTCCTGTGTCTAAAAGTGGGGACCCCAACTCAACCAAAGCCTTTGAGTGGTGTTGCTTCCTCACTGCGAAGGGACTGCACTAACACTCCTCTCCCACCCTCAAGCCTTTGAGTCCTTTAAGTCCTTTTCTTTTTTTTAGATTAACTTGTAATAAAGGAAAATCAGTCTGTTGGGTTGTGCCAAGTGTTAAAAAAGTTGAAAACAAATGTCCCCTAGCTCACTCCATCTTTTAAGGGGTAGAACCTTCCCTCCAGCCCTGATTTTAAAGCCAGCAGTTTATGGTAGTTTCTTGCTCTGTGAGAGGTGTCTCTCCCAGGGCCCCAGAAAGCCTCTCACTTTCTGCCATCAGGGTTCCGGCTGTGTAAGACCACCCTGCTCCTCTCCAGTCCCTCCCTGTGCTGCCCTGTCCCTCCATCGCTGCCCACATCTCCCCTTGCTCCTGCAGGGTTCCCACACCACAGGCAAGGCAGTCAGGAATCCATCCTGCCCACCCACAGCCTTCTATATGACAGTGAATCCAATAAATTTGGTCCCTCGTGCAGCAAACCACATGGGGCCTGGCTTGAGACCAGCCTGGGCTGGAAGTGGCACCAAGGTTGTCTCAAAGTTCTTTCCATATTGACATAGCATAGGCAGACCCCTGTGCTCAAAGGCATAACTCACTGGGAAAACTAGCCCATAAAATTATTTCTGATAAAAGAGGCTTATTTTTTATTTAATGTCACGTTAAATAAATTGCAAAGTGTAGCAGTGAGGATTTAGTACTCGCGGTGCTAACCGTATTACTTAGCATTTATACAGTGCTTCCCTCATTCAGAAAAGCACTTTTGCTAACTTAATTCATCCTCAGCCACACTCCGCATGTCATGAGGGAAGTCAGAAACATTTAATATCCCTGCTGAAAGATAAGAACTATCAAAGAAGGGACTGGCACAGTGTTGTTACTTTTCCTCTTCCCCCAGCCTCAGCATCCCACCCGTGTCAATTTTTAGTGGCTACAGCCCATAATCATGTTCTGGAAGTCCTCAGCAGTGCAAGGGGCGGGATCCTGTCCCGTTGGTGAGAGTCAGCGATGGTCCTGGCCGGGCAGCCAGTGGGAGCAGAGCTGAAACTGGTGGCAAGTAAGGACAGGTCTCAGCAGACGAGAAGGACTGAGAGAGCAGGTCTAGAGGCTGAGAACTGGGAGCTGGGATGTGGAGGGGAGGATGGGGATGAAGGGGTGCTTGGGCTGAGGAGGGCACTTGGATGGCCTGTTGGCCTTAGGCAGGAGATAATTTGGGACAAAGGCCTGTGGAAGGATTCTGGTACAGAAGGTTTAAAGGTTGCTTTGAGTTCTCTTGCTTGATGGAGGTATGTAAGGCAGGACATGGTAATGGGGTTGGGGAAGAGGACGGTAGGTCTGGCATGGGGCTAAGGCACAGGGATACCAAGTAGGTGTCCCTGGAGGTATGCAACTGTGGCATGGGGATAAGGGGCTGGTATGGGACTGGCATGGGTCTGGCATGGGGCTAAGGCACAGGGATACCAAGTAGGTGTCCCTGGAGGTATGCAACTCGGGGTGTGAGAGGTAGTGCTGGGAAAGGGCTTTAGCCTGGGGGAGCCGGGGCTTGATTTCCATGTCAGGAGACTTGCAGAGTGGGCAGTGTTCCTGGGAGTAGCTGCCCACCTCTGCATACCTGCCTGGCCCCTAAACTGCTCCCCACTCCCGGCAGGACAGGGTTCCTCCCACCAGCAGACAAATATCCCTTTGCCAGGGGCAAACAAGGTGCCAGGAGAGAGCACAGAGCCCACCCTGTGGCTTTGTGCCCCTCCAGTCCTTGATCCTGTGGGGTGGATACCACAGCCCCATCGCTTGCCCATGTCCCAGGAAAAGAGTCCCAATGACCTGTGTGTGGGTCCTTGGGCACCAGGAGGTGCCTGGGGATGGGTCATGACTCAAGCTGCTGCTCAGCACAAAAGGGAGCGAATAAGGACAGCTACTTTAGCCCTTTAATCATTTGGGATCTTACTTTTAATGAATGTAAATACATCTGTGTGCCAGTTCTCCCCTCCCCGTTGAGCTGGCATAACTCCTAGTTTCAATGGATTTCTCTCGTAGAGACCAAACCCATATATTGCAGTTGTTATGTGAGCCAAATCAATGCTCACATAGATGGCACTTGCTTTTGGAAAGGATAGTAACTACACACTGGTGTTGATTAATATGCTGATTAATGAATAAGATACTGATTAGTGCCTACCACCTCTGTAAACTGACATTTACAGACCATGCAGTTATTGTAGGGGTGGGATGTGCTTTTTTAAAAAAAGAGAACCTGGTAATATGTTCATTCAGGTAGATGTTTTTACCATAAATCAATTGGATATTATACTACTTTTACTGAAACTTTCTCTACACTTATTTTCAAAGAGTTAGTCTTTTTTAGAAGTACTTTTTTTAACTCCCCTGTAAACTTCTCTTACTTTAATAGTGAATTAAAAATACTATGAGTTAACTTATAGTTTTAAAAATTACTTAATTATAAATCCTTCCTGAAAGATTTCTGCATATGTAAATGACTGTTGTAATTAAAAGCTAGAACAAATATTTTTTTAACTTGCTCCTTAAAATACATTGATTCTGTTCTCCATCTCTGCACAAAAAATAGATACGTGTCCCATTGAAAATTATATTTTTTTTCCTGCAGAGTAACACATACCTATCCAAACAGTGTATTTTGACCCCAAATTACATTATACAAAAATTAAACCAGCCATTGCCTCTAATATTCTGTACATGGTATATGCTCATACTTGCAGTATCTCTAGGCTGAAATTGCTCATAACATTTTGCTGTAAACCTGAATCTAATATGAGTGAGAGGCTGCTTTAATTTTTTTAGGAGCAGTTCTCCTAACTGCAAAGGCATTGAAGACAGCCTGAGAGACACAATCTGTGCGATGCTGCTCTTTATTGTCACAGGTACAGAGTTCTGATGTGGCAATGCTGCACATTCAGGTCATCGAACATTTACCGATCAGGAAGGACTTTTCAGTCTCTAAAATGGTTACAAATGGTTTTTGTCGGAACGCACTCATTATAAGCAGTCTGATCGCAATGGAGTCCTACTATTTTATTTTGGGTAATAACAGCAAAGTCTTACCAACTGTTGATGGAGAAACCATGGGGTTAATTTATATTCGCGTTGGAAAAGCAAAGCAGTGCTCCCTCCCAACTCTGACAGATCCCACGAGTCTTTTCAATAGTTGATTGTCAGGTTGTCCCGATCTATAGCTCAGCGCTGACAACAGCTCACGGTTTATTTGCAGCTTTGAAGCCTGGTCCTATAGTGTTTCTCTTCTGACAGGAGATGAATAAAGGTATCACTGTGGGAGACTTTTAGCCGGCTGCTATGCAAAGGACCCTCCTTGCCTTCTCTCGCAAGATCCTCTAGTTCATTTTTGGAGCTTGTGGCTTTCCCCTCAGCTGAGTTTAGCTCCATCAGTTCCAATTCGTGCTTGGCAGCTGTTTCTAAAACTCTCTGTTTGTTATAATACCTGACAAAGTTGTTAATGATGGGATGGATGGGAAGGGCGATCGCAATCACCCCGCAAAGAAAACTGATGGCAGCGTTCAGTTTTCCTAGCGTTGTTTTAGGGTATATGTCTCCATATCCAACTGTGGTCATGGTAATGATTGCCCACCAAAATGACTGAGGGATGCTTTTAAATAAAGTTTCAGGGTGACTTTGCTCCATGGTATAACCCAGGGCAGAAAAGACAAAGATTCCAACGGCCAAGTACATGAGGAGCAGCCCGAGCTCCTTAAAGCTGCGTTTCAGGGCATACGTTAGAGTCTGGAGCCCCGAGGAGTGCCGTGCGAGCTTGAAGATCCTCGCGATCCTCATGATGCGCAGGGCCTGGACAGCCTGCTGGACATTACTCAGCTCCATGAGCTTGGCTCCCAAGTGTGTCAAGGTCAGGCTGACATAGAAAGGAAGTATTGCTAGCACATCGACAATGTTCATGAAAGACAGGGCAAAGTGGAGTTTGTTGGGAGAGGAGATTAGCCTCAGCACGTACTCCATGGTAAACCAGCCTATACAGGCTGTCTCTATGCTGTCCAGGGTCGGGTGTTCCATACGGTTCCCCTCCGCATCTACAATCTGCAGGTCAGGGATGGTTCCCACACACATCACGATGGAGGATATCAAAATAAACAGAAAGGACAGAACAGCAATCACTCGAGCTGGGTAGGACGATTCTGGCTTCTCCAGAAATTTCCAGATGCATTTTTGGCACCTTTTCCAGCGACTTTGCGAGGCATCTACTCCCAAGTCATCCAGAATCAGTTGCACCCTTCGAGCTATTTCTTCCAGTTCCTCCTTTTTTTCACTTAGATGAGTTTTGCAGCAGTCATCCAAAAATTTCAGATCCACTTTCCAAAATTCCATTTCATTCTTGAAACATATGGGGCATATTCCTTTCTTCATGTGAATTTCCCCAAAGTAGTACACGTCAATAATGCATTTGAAAGCATCTGGATCTCTGTCAAAGTAAAACTCTCTCTTTCCAGGATCATAGTCATCACAGAGGGAGAATATGCTATCGTATCCCCCCGATAAACAGTTGATCAGCTCTGCCAGTCGTGTTTCTGGGTATTGATTCAGGTTATCTCCGTAGAACACCTGCCTTACCCCACCAACATTGACTACAATCTCTGTTTCTTCATTTTTTTCTGATCCATCAGCGTCCACATCTGGAAACCGAGAGTCACCTGCCATTTTAATTATATTGGATTTTACTTAATTTTCAGCCTGTTGTTTGGTTTCAAAGCTTTGTGGTTTTAATTTCTCATGAAAGCAAATCAGCACCAAGTCAGCTCTATTACAAATGTTACCAAACTGATCCGGAG
Source organism: Limosa lapponica baueri (assembly GCA_002844005.1). Classification (NCBI taxonomy): domain Eukaryota; kingdom Metazoa; phylum Chordata; class Aves; order Charadriiformes; family Scolopacidae; genus Limosa; species Limosa lapponica. Next base: position 49,727 of record KZ506302.1, on the reverse strand, counting down.
TGGTGGTGGGAAAGGTTACAGAGATAAACCTGCGGTCAGGAAAGCCTCGTGAGATATGCAACAAGCTGCAGGGAAAAGACAAGTCATCAGGCTGCTGTGCCTGCAAGCAGGATGTTAGAAAGCTCCCTCAGATTTGAAAGAGAAGAAACCGTTTAATAAAACTCACCCCTCTGCTCAGTGCTCGAGAGTCTTTTCAGGTCCCATTCTCTCTCTAAAAGTGATATTTATTCACAGGGTGGAAGTCACAGCAGAGAAATAAATCCTGTGCTCTGATTAATGCAACGTGCAGTGAGTGACAGTTCTCAGAGAGACAATCAGCAGGGTGAGCCCACAGAAAACTGTTGCCGTTTCTCTCTTCGATTCCACGGATTTCCCTAGAAAGCTGCTTTTGAATTTTGTTTCTCTGTCCGTTTTCGTTTTACTTTAAGATCTTCCAGAGTTTATCTGCTGACTCTTGCACATAGTCAGTCGGTGCAAGCGTGCAGAGGAGAAACTTGTGCTTGTTTTCCCTTTGCAGTTTCCCAACACAATAGGGAGCCCAGGCTGCGAGGAGTCCTTCCCAAACTCTACCCTCTTCTGGTGAAACCCAGCAAAGCAACAGCTACAAAGAAAACACAGCTCAGCTATTTATACGCCTGCCTAGCTGTAAAATAATGTGTTTCTATACCGCCATGCACTGTAATGATTTTTTAAAACATTTTTTTAAAAATCAAATACAAAACATAATAATGTATAAAGTCATTCTGAGCTGCAGAAAGACACCCAATCAATTTCTTCTGATGGCAGAAGCAAGAGAAAAAATGCTGTGTTTTGGAATAAATGCACAACATAAATCTTGCTCTCAGCGGGACCGGAGCACTAAGTCTAGAGTAATTCTCTGTCAGGACATTCAGTTTCCGTAGATTTGTACTGGTGTCATTGAGAACCAAGCAGAGACCATAAACTTTTTGTTGCAGCTGCAGAGCAAAACTTTCCCCGCACTCTGCGCACGTTTCCCAAAGCTCTCTGTCCTCAGTTTTAGCTGTGTTTTCTCAGTCTGCTGACAGCTGACCCTGATGGGCGCTTGAGTAATTTACAACGCCTATGATGACTTCTCGGTGAATGCTACTTACCAGCGGTACTGCTTCGTACTTCATCCAGGGCTTAACAAGTAGGAGTAGAACAGCAAGCGTGTCCTTTTAACTTTGTTTTCTCCAAATGCCAGGATTTGATGGACATTTTTTCCCCAGACCCCTACATGCAAGTAGGCCTATCACTGTGCTCTTAAATGCTTGAATCTAACTATGCAGTTTATTTTAGTGGGTCATGAGGGCTCTGATCCAGCAAAGCCCACAGTTCATTAGTTAACTGTTTGTGGCCACAGCAGAACGATCTACACCAGCAGGTTTGGATTTTTTCCAATATACTGGCTTCTGAAAAGCTTGTAAGTGGAGGGGAATAGAGAGAGGCAAAACAAACTGAGAGTTTGCTTCTTTAGGCTTACGTCTGTCCTGGGAGAAAGGTGAGAACTGTGATGTGTCCACTGTCCTCATGCCTGTGTCACCCAGCGAGGGGGACCCTGTTGAGCATGCTGTGCTCCATTTCCAGTCCCTTGCAGGAAACTCATGGGAGATTAGTCAGAGGTTGTGCACCAGACCTCACCTTGGTATGGAGCACTCACATAGCCTCCAGTATCTTATCAATAGCCCTTGGAGGTAGTTCATGACGCTCGGGGGTGCACGAGCCCTTAGTTAAAACCACTGATCCAGCCACTTCTTAGACCTCTCAAAGACCCTTCTTGTCCCTGAGCTCTTGCGTGATTGAGGAGAGTGAAAATGAGAGAGGGAAGAGGTGAATTCTTAATAGTGTTGCAAGAAATCTGTAAAGCAGAGGAACAAAATCCTTTCTCTTTGTCTGCCACACACATCCATGCACAGTTATAATGCAAAAACTGAAACCAAGGGGAAGTGGGTTCTTGCTGCTCTGTTGTAGTCACCCGGTAAATGTAACACCCAGTCACCCGGTGCCACAGTGAGGAATAAGCCATGCATGAACCATAGCTCCATAAACTTCTTCAAATGCCTGGGTTGTGTCACTCAAATCCATGCTGCAGAATAGCACAGAGGGCTAGGAACAATAATTGCAGGGGCTGGTCACCTTATTCAAGTGACAGTCCCAGGAAAAGGGTAATATCTATTAGTCTACACCTGAGTCATACTGTTAATCTCTGGAGGTCAGTGTCACCTTCATGTGTTCCTGAGGGTACCACATAGTGTGGATGCAGTACAAGATGTCCCTTGAATTTTTTTTCAGGCACATATGAGTTTCCTGAGATTTGCAAGCTTCCTGGGACAAGAGAAATATCTTGGATAGCTGGAAAAACTCTAGGTTTTGTGGGTTCATCAATAAATATTTCCCCATTTGGGACTTCCTTGCCCCCACTACGTGAATAGGTTACCTTGATTTTAGTACAATAAATTTTGAGATGCCAATATCAGTTATGTGCTTGTATGTAATGCAGATGGGATTACTGACTACCAATTCTTGCAAAACAAAACTGAGATTTGGGAAAGTTAGGATCAAAATATTGTCAGGCTGCATCAGTATAGGGAAACAAGTTCTTTAGATTTAAATCCTCAGATTTAACCATCTCAGGCACCTGTTCTCTTTGATCAATGACTCATTCCAGTGACCTTTTGGCTTTTCTCCAGGTAACAATAAGAAATCAATGTATGGTCCAGCACGACCAACACAGAAAGCACCGCCTCCATTTCCAAAAAGGCTCTTCTCCCTACTCCTGTAATTTTACAGAACAAACACCTACAAAATAGGCACGCAGGATTAGTACGTACATTGTTCAGTTTGAAAGGTGAAATCAGCTCCTCTCAAATGATAAATCTCAGCACATTCTCGCAAGGTTGGGAAGAAACTATTTTTGAAATGCCAGATCAGTCCTTATAAAGACTTTACTTAGTGCAGCTGCTAAAATCCTTGTGCTTTATTCTCCCTCGTCTTGCACCTTTTCAGAGTTCTTTACACCTTTCAGTGTGCCTGTCAAATGTTAGAGATCTGGTAGCATTTCAAATCCACTTTGACAAATGTAAATGATACAGAGAAGGGTCAGGGAAAATCATAATGAATTAAAAGCTTGTTTTTGTAGCTGAAGAGAGTGAGACAAGCTTACTTGATGAATGTTGTTTTATCAGACATATCGCAGAGCAGCAAACAACAGGAGCGGAATGAATAATTTGCAGCAAATAATTTATTTCACTAATTTAATTTTCATCCATGAAAAGAGGGCTTCTGTAATCTGAAAATTTCAATAGAAAATTGTTGCCCTGTAACTCATTTATGAATATTTTGCTGCTATTATTAGGGCTTCTAAATTCAACTTCTGTTGATTTATCTGGACTGGGCAAACAGGTCAAGCCGTGCTCTGTGCCTGCTGGAAGCGATGCGTGCTGGCAATTGAATTCCTACAGACCGAACAAGAAAGAGGGAGGGGGTTTCTTTCTGTCTCTTTGGTTCAGAGAACAACACGAGGATTTGAGCTGACAGATGTGTTAAGTTTTGGCTGTGGTTCAGAGTGGCTCCTTTGGGGAGGAGGAGACACAGCTGGACCTCAAGCCCTGCAGCTGAGGGGAGGGCTCCTGTGTAGCCAAGGGCAGCCCCAGCCCCAGCCCCAGCAGGGATGCCCAGGATCTCCTGCGGGGCACTCGGATCCACGTGGGGCTTGGTCCACAAGCCATAGGTGGAGCTCCAATACGGCTCCCGGGCCCTGCATGAGGGATGTGGATGGCGCAGAGCACCCACAGCCCAGCGCCTGGGGACCTGCAGCGACAGCAGTGCTCGGAGGATGCTGGAGCTGCAGGTTTGGCTCCTCCATTTGCCACTTTTTGGGAGGACCTTCACCACTGGGCGGCTTTGTGCCAGCCTGGAAAGAGCGGTTGTTCCTCTTGAGCTTGGGTCATACCACACTCCTGAAGCCCAGGCAGCACCTCTGCCCTCCTAGCTGATGCACCCAGTGGCTCCCCATAGAGCTATAGGCAGTAGTGGTGGATGAAGGGCCATGAATGGGTTAGGAGCCAACCCTGAGGAGATAAGATTGGACTCCATGTGGAGAGGAGTTAGTGCAGAGGCAGGAGTCAGGCAGCCTCTCTGCAAGCAGGCTGTGGTGCAGTCAGCCCCCTGCACTGAGCACAGCCCTCCTATCACTAAAAGGACTTCCTAGACTAGATGGAGAACAGTTGCCAGTTGGCCTCAATGCCTAGAAACATCCTTGGGCACACATAAAACTGATCTAGGCAGTACCGAGTTGTGCTGAGTCACTTGCTCCCACTGGGCACCTGCTTTTTAGGCACTATGATTTCTATGTTGGACACTGTTATGTGGCCCTCAGAGGCCACAGAACTAACAGCAGGCTTGGAGAGATGATGGTTCCTACTCTGTATAACCCCCTCACACACTTCTCCTTCTGCTATGTCACATTTGGCTTCTAAATGACACTAACAAGACTGGAACTGTGATGGATCCAGCAAGAGATCTCAGCATCTGACATGTAACTTATTTTCAGCTAGATGCAGACTACGGAGAGCCACTCAAGACAAGAACATATGATGAAAATGTACTGTAGAAAAGTCAATCAGAGACCTAAAGAGGGATGGGGAATAGAAATATCTTACTCCTCCTTCTTTTTCTCAGGGTATTGTGGGGATAAAGCCTGCAGCCAGCTGCACGGGGACTGCTTCGGCAGCCGACAGCACAAGGTTCTGTGTCAAGGAAATACGATATAATTACTTTGTGCCAATCCCAAGAAATGGGAGGCAGATAAACCGGAAGAAAGAGAGGCAATGACTGATGTTGCTGTGGGCTTCAGAAAGAGCAGGTCATCCAGAGCAGCTACTCTGATTACTTTACCACAGCCAGCTTTAGTAAGAGGAGCAGGAAAGACTTTGCTGTAAGAAGCCTTCAGAGTTTCCAAATCTAAGGTGGCTTCTAGTGGTTGGTGAGACAACCTCACAACCCCACTGGAAGAGCCAGCACATTCTTTTTGACAAATTAATCCAGCTACTGCAATGTGTTGTTTTATCCTTCGTAGCTCAACATTGCAAATCCGTTTTCAAAACATATCTTCTTTTATCCTTATAACTGAATCTGCAACAAAAAGCTGCTTGTTTTGACATTCTACAATGAAACATGGGATTGCGTTCCCATAGGTGCCGTGGTTCCCAGCATGGATGTGGGGTCACTGCTGTAGCACCATCACCAACCCCGTGGACTTCCCCAGTGTATCTGAAGGGCAACAAGGCATGACTAGCTCCCATGGACTTTAGCACCAGGGTGTGTGGTGGGGAGGTGTGTTGTGGGCACTCAATGTCAACAGCAAACCTTCCTGATGCTCATGGTAGCAGCTCATGGTCTTAGCATTGATGTACATCTTGTGTATGTGACCATGAGCTAATGGAGGGAGCCCGAGCCTCGGCATGAAACCTGTTCATCTCCCACAGCTGCTATTTCTGGTAAGGGATGAGTCTTTCAAATCCCTTGATATGGGAAAAGAAGGGTCAGTCAAATGCGAAGTGGGTGAAACAAAATCTCTAAATTTTTAAATACATGTCCATATTTTGTGTGACATTTTCTCAATACATTAGACTTCCTTCAGATTGATATGTCAAAAGCAAGAGGTTATGAAATGTCTGAACTGAGATGGGTATCTGGACTGTACCAGATAATTTCACCTTGCAAATCTGGTTTTATGTGCCTCTGTCTCTAGCATATTTAGGTATTTCTCCACGACTATTATTTCAGATCAAACAAGTCCTTCTCCGGTTTATTTTCCCTTCTCTTAGTTACTTTGGTTCTTTTTTCAAGTTCAAAATTTATACGTACTCAATTTATTTTAGTAGATCTTTTAATTAATTCCTTATTAGGAGACTGGTAATAGCTTGCTGTAAATTTTAATTGGCCTTGCTTTCCATTTGACATTAATGAGTCTATTTTCCCATACAATTAAACCTGCCTTAAGTGACCACTCAGGGGACCAGCCAAATCTCTGATTTAATGTAAATGGCTTTAAATAAATAAGATGCAGCCTTCACTGCAAGCAGCTAGCAGCTGGCTTCAAATTAAGCATATCAGTGAGTCATGAACAGGATGGGAGTTGGAGATGCTGTAAAAGTTTTAAAGACCTTGTCTTGTTTACAGAGTCACTGCATTTTGAGGAAGAACTGGAAGTTTGCTTCCTGCTCTTAAACACTGTCATCAAAAGCTTTCAGTTAATATTTCTCTGAATGTTGTTGCATATACAAAGAGAAGAGAAAAACCAGTTGACAAAACTTCTTACAGTTGCAGAGACAATGGCTTCAAATAAGAATTGCCCAGCTGAGTTTTTGCAGGCATTTGAGTATGGCAACAGTTCAAAAAAATGGCATGCGTGCATGTAATTAGGGGCTGTGTCATAATGAATATGCACAAGGTGGTTGAATGCAGTTTGCATGGGTGACCTCAGCTCTGGCATTTCACAGCTTCTGCATGTCTGCCTCTGCAATCCCACTGGTGACTTTTATCATGACTTGCTGTACGTAATTTCTCAAAGGACCCCTGTTGCTGCTGCCTGGCAGCATCCCTGGAGCAGCCTCGACAGCTCGAGTGAGGGAGTCCTGGCAAAGAGATGTAGAGGGTACTAGGGTGAGAGCAAGAGGGCTCTTGGTGGCGGCCCTGGTGAAGTGACTGGGCTGGCCTTCCCAAAGGTGAACGTTCCCATTGTTACTGAATTGTAATCATTGCCAATAACTGACTCGAAGAAAAGACCAAAAGCACACCAGCAGAGAGGGAGGTGGCAACAGGCAGACTGTTTGCTAAGTTTAAGCAGCCAAGACATGAATCCAGTTCCTAAGCCTGCTTGGGGAGAGATTTTTAATGTGCTTTAATGTATTTTCTTTTAAAAAAAATCCAACACACTACTGCGCTTGGAGTTGGAATAGTGATTAAGAATACTCGGTACTAGCTATTGTTCCTAATTCTTTGAAAGGAAAGCATGTGTAGCAATTTAGCATGTACCATTGCACAATAGAAGAGATTTTTATATGAACTAATATTTTTATTGTGGGCAATCAAAATAAGGAATATAATCAAATAATTCACAGTAAACACAGTCAAAAGCACTCCTATATGTGTGCTTTTGAGAGGAAAAAATATGAAATATTTTCTAGTGTGAAAAAGCTGTAAAGAAAACAAGCTGGAAAAAACCACAGAAAACATTTTATCAGTGTGCTGAAACAGTAATAAAAAATAAAATACTTTCATTGATCCTAGAAAACATCGCAACACTTAGGAAAATACAGGCTTCAACAGAGCCTGCAATTCTCACAGGCGCTTGTAAGTATAGTTAAAATTTTCCTTCTCTCAATGAATGGTACAGGACAAAGGAGAGGAAGGTGTGTAGGCAGTAACAGAGGCAGGGTTAATATCTTCACAAATATGAAATTATCCATGCCATTCCCACAGAGGAGTCCTGTGGACATTTGACTTCACTAATTCCTGCAGGGATCACTGAGGGCTGTGGCATGATGCCCTGGAGCACCTTGCTGCGCCTGCCTCCCACAGCCGGTGGGCTCTTCAGGCTTATTCCCTCCACCTCCTGCAGAGAGGTGACAGTCACAATCCTGCCTGTGGCCAGGAAAGAAGTCAGGGACTGGCGGAGGTGGTGTTCCCTGGCCAGCATCCTGCTTGCACAGCCACCATTGAATCAAAGCATTAAGGCATGCAAATTTGGGGTGATGAAGGCTCTTCTTTATCAGTAAACCTTTGCATTGCAGTTCAGGCAAAGAGGAAAATTAAATTTGGTTTTCCACAGTGTCCTAATCACTGCTTTGAGAAGTGATGAGGGCCACGATCTTACTTTCACTGCCTTTGAGAAAGAAGTCCTAACCTCTGTGTGACCCTACCTTACCTTGAAAAAGATTTCAGCATCTCCATTTTTTGCTGTGTTATTTAGCTTTGCTTAGCAAAAATGTTTGCTGAATTGAAGTGGAATTTACAAAGAGTTTTAAGTCAATCAAAACTACATTTTTAGGAGGATAAATGATATGTCAGAAATAATTTCCTGGCCTTACTCTGGGTCTGTTGTCTGCCATTGGGCAAGTTGTTTACCTTCTTGGTACTTCTCTTCAGCTGTCTGGCAACACATCACATTTCTTAACATCTTACAAATGAGTAAAATCAAAAAAACATTTTTAATTTGGCAAACAGATTACAAATAAGCTTTTACATTATCTGAATGGTTCTAAAGCCAACCCACATGTTTCTAAGTGATTTGTCTAGACAATGGGTGAGTCAAGCCTTTTATCCATTCTGTTTTATACAATAATCAGTTCTGCTCAGTTAAGAATTCATTTTACTTTATCAAATTGAATGCCTTTCATTACTATGTGCTGTTTAATTTAACATTGTGTTGACATTTTGCATACTAATTCACTTTGCTCAGGGTAGAGTCATAAGCCCATTTGAACAATGTGATATGAACAACACAGATTCGTTGTACGTACACTACTAGTGTCCTCAAAAACGAGATTACAGAATCCAAGATATCCCATTCAGAAAAAAAAAAAAGGCTAAGAAGATGAAAGGAAGTTCAGTGATGAATGGGAAACACTGCTGCCAAGATCTTTCTTTATTACCATTCTGTGGCATTTTCAATTGTTCTGTCCCGATGAGTAACGAGGACTTCATCGCTTTTGCTAAGCTTCACTGCAAACCGCTGCTGTGATTAACACAGGTTAATATCAGGACAGGCAGGGGCTCCTGGTTCTGGTGGTGGGAAAATTTCAACTGTCCTCTGTAGTTACAGAGAATTCTCTTGGGTGACCTTGAGAAAGGAGCCCCTGCCTATGCCAGCAATAATGTTAAAACTTCACTTAATGGAAAGCATCTCCCATGTGCTCTAACCCCAGTTTTAACTCCTCTGTCCTCTCCCATCTTTTCTTTAGGCTTCTTTGCATAGTTAGTGAGACTACGCAATAACAGAGTACACAGCTGAAAGACTAACCACCCACCTGGTTGGATATCCACAGTACATTTCCTCACAAATCACTGGGATGCGTGCCACAAACAAGAACAAAAACTCCTATCCTGACAGAAAGTTTGTGACTACACTAAAGATGAGGGTAGAAACCATGGTGCCTCCTGCTCTTCAAATCTAAAATCTTGCCCAGTAATGCTAAATACTCTAGTATTTATCTAGTCTTATGAAAAAAAAAGCTAGTAGTATCAAAAATAGCAAAAATCTCTAAGCAATTTCTCCAGATTTCCTCTAGTTTGCAGCAAACATGGACACTATCATACATTTGGAGTCAGGTGCTAGTTGCATACATCCCCATAAATGTGACCAGAATATATAATTATTAGTTCTTATGCATCCAAATGGTAGGTAAATTAATTACCTATATTTGGAAACGGGCTTTGCAGCTTTGCAAAGAAGCTGGCAATGTCTCATCACAGGGGATTTACCTTTGGCTTTTTTGAGAACAGAGCTGGATGCAGTAACATTAGCACCATAAATATTCTAAATAATTTATTAATAATTAATACGTGGCTAGATTCTTCTGTCATATTGCTCTTACACAGCTGGTGTATTGAAGGCAAAATCAGGGTTTTAATGTTTTACACATTTTGCAATAAAGTCCTAATGTATATGCATGAAGCAATAAATGATCATGCCACGTAGCTGGGAAACTACAGCCCTGCTCCCCAGCCTCATGGTCTGCTTGAGAGTTCTGTTTCAGAGCTTGTGACAAACCATTTACTGATCAACCATTTACTGTTTGTTCTTCAGTCATTGCTTAAAGTCTACTTTTTCCTTGACAGGATTGATTAAAATTAATTCATTTTAACTAGACCTGCACAGAATACAGAATATTTTCTAGGAATTTCTAATATTCTGACATTTCATTGAGATGCAGGAGGAAGAAAAAAGTAATCCATATTTTAAAATTTTTCCCTTAACAGCATGTCAAACAAATCTAAATATAGGACATCCAAATCTTTAGTTTAGCAATGTTGAAATTTTACATTGTGAAAATGTTTATATACTGTATACTAAATAAAACATTCTAAGATTGTGTTATAAATAGAATTCACGTACAATACGAGGCCAAAATAAAAAGAACTGAAATGACAAACCACAATTAAACATTTTAGCTACAGAGATAAATATATTTTGACACATATATATATATGGAAACAGTTTCTTTCAATATAAGGATACATTTCAATTAAGTGTTTTTATTGCAAATTTTGGCAACTTTCAATTTATCTGAACTGCATGTATTTGACATCAATCTCTTCTGTCAAAAAAATTATCGGTTCTATTTCCAGTGTACAACACCAGTAATTCTAACACTCACAAGATTCTTCATGTTCCTTTGCCAGACCCTTTCTTAGAAATTAGAAATGACAGATGGGATTTGTGAGAGAAACGGATACTTTCTTTACATACAGCCCAAGGGCAAGAGAAAAAGTCAGCATCCCCCACATGGATTTTTACTAGCTATTGCCTTTGTTTTCTCTGTAGCCCCTCTCATCTTATTAAGCCTGAATCCTCTTCAATTGCTCTCCATGTGTACATTTTTCAAAAAGAAAGAATGTCCTTAATAAAACCTTTGGGAAGCCCAGGGGTGTAATGGAAGTGCTCTTTACATTAATCAAACAGTAACAAAACCAATCCATTCATCATACATGAACTCAGATCTCCAAAGCAGCCAAAAGTCTGTAAGACACCAATGAAAATAACTTACACTTTGTGTCAGCATATGAATGTAATGAAAAATAGAATTAGGATCTTATAAAAAAATCTTTCACTAATCGCACCACAACTAGCCTCTAACTGCAGCACTGAAATATCAATACCTTGCAAATAGCACAATTGGAAGCCCAGAACAAAAATTGAGATATCTTGCACACGATACATCTCTACAGGTTTAAATATATTGCGCATCAATTTAATTTTTATGGGAACATCTGAATTTTGTCTTCTGGAAGCTGGATTTTTCTGCAGCACCGTAGCAGAATGGTCTACCATTCTACATATCAGTTTAATAATGTGTATCAGGCTTGGAGTGTATTTAAAACTCCTTCTGTATTCATTCCTCAGTGTACAATTTGACTATTAGCAATTTGAATACTGCTGTTAATTCTTCAGGTTTTTTTTCTTTTCTAACTTTGACTGTGAAGAAGTTAGCACTTGCTGGCTTTTGGACTAAAATCTAACACTTCATCAAAACGGGTGATTTTTCAAAAACTTATAAAATATGTAATTGATGCACACACATAGTGGAAAATTTTGTTCTTTAACTGAGTTATTAAGTTATTAAGTTAATAACGATACCACTGTATTTCACAAGAATTCTGTATTGGGTTACTCATTGATGGTAGTAAGTTGGTTTTCAAAGGGTGCCGAAGCTTCCAAATCAGCATTTCAAAAAGTGGGTAAACATTCTGTAGACTTTAAGTGCAGGATATAAACACAAATGGGTCCTGACAGCAATTCACCTCGACTTGCTGCATATTTCAAATAATTAAGAAAGTGACAGTCCCTTGTCTGTTTGCCATAAACTCATTACAAAGACTTCTCTCAACTTAATTTAAATACAGGAAATTATTGTAGTCATTTCGCCCTTTTTCCTGCTCACAAATTGCTTGCAAGCTGATCCTGGTTTTTCTCAAATATATTCACTATCTCTACTTATTATTTATGGCTATTACAATTATGCGTGCAAGTACCATTGAATCCTTCTTTTTTAATATATTTGGGAAATTATTCCAGCAATGAGCAAGAAGCAACAAAGAGCAATCAAGAGCGGAGACAGGACATTTATACGCTAACACCTTTTATCCTGTAATATTTTTTGCATGAATAAAAGCCATTTCTTCAGATTGTAAACAAAACCCATGTGAGTGTGTGTCTGCAAGTGGTAAAGCAAAGGGGAGATGTATGGATGATTCCAGTGGCTCTTTGGAGTCAAACGAGCATGGATGAATCAATACCCCTAAGCCCAGCACATTTTAGAGTTGTTGAGTCACTAAAAATTCCAGGTCATGAGGATGATTGTGAAAATACCCATCTGAAGTTGCCCCTGGGGCAGCACAGCACCCCTGAGGATGCAGCCTGCTTCACACCCGTTGCTGGGCTCCAGATCCTGTTCTGCAGGGTCCAGCTCTGCAAGGACTCATGTTTTGCCACTTTTCCTCATGGGAAAGGGATGTCTCATGTCACTACAGTGGGGAGAGATCAGCATTGGGCCATAAAATCTGTGGCACAATGATGTTGTGTCTTAAACTGTCACATCTGCTCTGCACACTCATGAGACAAATCAGCCTCTGCCCCAGAAGGAAACAGAAACCACTGCTTTCCTCTTGCCAGCGGGAAGGATGGAGGCAGAAAGGAGACTCAGCCCAGTATTGTGCAGGTCCTTTGACAGCACTTAAGAGTCCAAACCAGGCCCACTGATGCACTCGCCATCACCCTCCCCATCCATCACTCAGGCGAGCTTCTCCTTTCTCCCCAGCTTTCCCCAGAGGCTCTCAGCAAGTCATTCCAGCTGCCCAAGGAAGGAAAAATCACCAAAATAAACACTGCTCCCACACATCTTTCATCTGCCTTCCCACGCGTGGTGGGCATGAGGGAAAGGACTTTTGTTGCAGCTGGAAATTTTTTTTTCTTTTGAAAAGTGTAAGGCTTGATATTTACTGTCAGCTGTGAGATGTTTCAGTTGAAATAGTTTCTTTGTTGAGCGTCTATAAATAACCATATTGATTAAGTGAAAAACGTGAACTATATGTTTTATCCTTCCCAAAATATGTACGTTTCTTACCATTAGGTGAACAACTTTATTCTATCTGGAATTAACGGTGCATTTCCTATTGTGTGTGTAGTCTCTGGTGCAGAAAAACAGAAAATAAAAGTTAGTTAGAAAACAAAAGGTTTATTTTTCCAGATCAAGCTTGGAAAGTTTTTCTCCCCCTAAGAATATACATGCATTTATTTGGTAATTGCTTTATTTATTTTTCTCAGGTTATATCTTCTAATCTTAGCAATATTTCAGAAGGAAATCTGGTGGTACTCAGACATTAGCATGATAATGTAGTTTTATTTCCTAAATCCTCTCTGAAAATGCAGCTGTTATAGTCACAATATTTCTAAAGCATTATAAATTGCCCAAGCACACCACAGGCTTTCATATACCAACTTCTTGCTATGAAAAGGACATTGAGTGCCCGGTGCTGAGGACCATCAGAAAGGTACTGTTAGGTGAGGCGCTGAATGCTAAAACTCTTTTGGGAAAAAGTAAATAAACCATTAATCTTTGCTAAATAAAACTTGCTGTTGTGGCCAATGGCTCTCTCATTCATTTAATTTCTTTATGAGATCATAAAAGTTGATTATATTTCTTTTATCTTGATTTGGACTGTGGTGCATGCTGTAAGAATGAAAGCATTGACTGTCCTTTGTTTCATGGAGCAGCAGCTTTGAGTGTCCCACCACTGCTAACACATCTATCTATCCTTTTGCGGGGACTCAAAATCCTGCCAAAGCAGGAACTGAGTAGTGAAAATATTTCCCTTTTTCCTGTTTCATAGTCTCTAGTTTTGGCCACCTCAACCTGCTTCTCCTGGTTGAATGAACTGATACCATTTTAAAGCTGAAAGGATGCACTGAAGAGGGATCCACTTAACCAGCTGGACCACACTACATATTTTTACCACTACCCATTCTAGTTGGGAATTTTGTAGCCACGTTGATATACTACCACCACTCCATGTCTGAGCAGAGAGACTCCAATATGAAGCTTCATATTACCATGATGACTTGACCTTCTCATACAGCAAATGTTCTTTTATACTGATGCAATTGCAGAAGGGGAGCAGCGGGTGTCATTGGTAGTACCAAGGTTTAATCTTGGAAAAAGTTGCTTGATGACCAGTTATTAAATCTGTCTGTAATAAAGAAAAACTAATGTGATGGCACCTTAGTTTTTGACACAAATTGGGATTTGCTCCTAAGTGCAGCTACTTTGGTCTCAAACTCAGCACTTGGGTAGAGCACCTGCCACCTCACCCTCCCCACCACCACAGCACTTGCTCAGAGTCAGGCACAGGAACAGCTACTCAAAGGAGCACATGGGTTAAATACGCTGAGTTTTTCTGGCTCACTCATGGGAGAATCTTATTTTGGTACTTTCCTAGCTCTCAATCCAGGTGGACCCAAATAGTGGTGGATGTACCAGTTCTGCACTCAGGCTTGCTCTCACTGCCCTGCTGCATGACAAGGACATGAGTTATCTTGGCAGCTCTTCACCTCTGGCTTCCGCATCCTGCTCCATATTGCATGAAGGTGCCAAATTGCATTTGTGCAGGTAGCTTGAGGATCAAATGTTGCAAGTGGTATCAGTTCCCAAAAACACTTGTTCAAGCTCATGGTGGGGGCAGAGGATGGAAGGAAAAGGAAGAGTGAGGGGCTGACAGCTTTCTGCAAGCTCACCACACCATTAACATACAAAAAAAGCAGCCATTCATTTTGTCTCATCTGCCAGCCCCAGCTTTACACTCTCTGGAAGCCAGAGGAAAGATCAATAGACATTTGCTGGCAATTAAGATTATGTTTTAACCCACCAACAAACGTCTATGTTTTGGCAGCAGAAGGTCTTTATACTGGTCTGCAACAAAAAAAATAAGAGAAGACCAGCCAGCCCTTTACAGGACCCATGGTTTAAATAGCAGAAATACTGCTTGCTGCATAGCGGACTTCCAGTTTTCACTGGCCAAGTCCACCCTAGTGACCTAGACACAACTTTCATGTGCAGGCTAAAAGAAATTTATTCTGCAGGTAGGCTTGTAAACAGAGGTAATGTCATTTATTAGCACAAATGACATGCTTGAAGAAAACAAATAAGCTTTCAAGGACATAAACTGCCTTCTAAGCCTAGTAGCCAATGCATGATGAATTGTGTGTTTGTAAGTAAATACCACTTGGAACCTGGATGTTGAAGTTGCTTCATAAAACTACCAGCTGGTTTTAGCAAGTTTACCATTAAGCATTATCCAAAAGCCAATGAATTCACATGGATTCATGTCTACACTGTGTCCGTTGGGTTCTCTTTAGGGGCAGGTACTTAGCAAATTTCCATCAATCCTATGAGAAGGAAACCCCTAATAACTCAAAGAAAAGCTTAGCTCAAGAGAACTGCTGGTTACATGTGTTCAAAGCATCTGACTATGTTCATGACAGAGATAAGGTTCCAAGCAAGAATGAGTGGGAAAAACCCCAACTATCTCAAGTCTTTAAACCAGTCCCTTAATGAATCTATCTGATCTCTTCTGTACTCTAAAATCTTTGGTTCTGGTCAAAATGGCAAGCAAACACAGTCAACTCAGATTCACAGTCAAACTATGGACAACAAAGATGAAACCTTTTGAGGTGCTCACCCAAACTGCTGGACCCGTTTAATTCCGGCATCTCTTACAGCTGTGTCTTGTGCCTGTGTATTTACAGGGCATCAGTCACTGTGATGCTGTGAGCTGGCCGAAAACCAAAGACAAGGAGTGTTTGAAATAGGTATTTCCATTAAAATGAAAAGTTGTTTTGTTTGTCCTCCCAGCTGACTCTGAAAATCTTCGCAGATTGCCTCAGCTGTAATACCTGTGCTTTAACTCCTGGGCTTCAGCTACATTATAGATTCATTTTTTTTGCTAGACTTTTCGGGTTCCCAGGCATATTGCCATTTTCAGCTCCTTACCTCCAAATGCCTCTACAAAAACCTTATTCTCCAATCTTAACACTCCTTGGGGCTGTATAAGAACTTTCATTGCAAATTTCTAATTTCAGTACAGGTACTACACAAAAGCTGTTGAATCATTCAGAACTATAAGTAACCGGTATAAACTCTCTAGGCTCTGTCTAGTTTAATTAAAGGTAAATCCCAGCAGACATTGTAATAGCAATGAAAGAGTAAATAGGAAGAGTTAAACAACCTGTAAATGGAAGATAAATTAAAAAAAAAAGCCCTTCTGTTGCTAACTGTTCCCCTACATTTATATCAAAGCATTCCCTGTCAGGTTACCTAAATTCTTGCTGTTAATTTAGAACAACCTATGCCATTACACGCAGAGCCAATCTTTATGACAGTATGACAATACAGCAGGAGTAGATGGTTAATTCTTGGCTAGCTTGACAGAGTAAGAAATTCAGTGAGTTATTGTTTATCTGGTGTGTGATCTCCCTGTGGTATAAAAAAGCTGGAAGCACCTGCCTTAGGAAGTATTCTCAGTTTGCCCATGTTGCAACTGGGAAAGATAAACCTGCCATGGGATTATACCAATGACCCTGCTACATCCAGACACATGTAGACATCTGAATTTGGGATGCTTTGTCTCAGACTGAATCTCATCACCTTTGTCAGTGTCAAGAGGGAATGCAGGACTTTACAAGTGGCCAAGCATTGTGGGGGGAAAGGTTGTCTTCCAAAGCTGAGAACCCAGAGAACTGCATGATGCACAGCTGACTGTGAAGAACATCTACAAGTGTTATCATCAGAAAACTCACTGAACAAATAAAACTTCTAACAACTGCCATAAGCAGATGTTAGAAACAAAATCTCTTAAAAAATGTAAAGCAATTGTTACCTACAGTATGCTGACTGAAAGGAAATATTCATTCTTGAGCACTTCTGATCCCATTTCCTGGGATGTTCACATGTGCAATGGCTTATTCCTTCAGTTTCTGTGCAAATGTAGATCAACAGAAAGAGTTGCCTTCTTCCAGTATCATTTATGTAGGTGCCAACAGGATGGCAGAACTGAAAGAGTGTTCAGGCCACGGGTAAAAGAGCCAAGCCACCTTCACAAAATGAAATTAATTTGAGGTGAGGCAGTGGTCTCTCATACTGCCTTGAGAAGAGAGCATAGAGGCTCATGACCCCAAAGCATTCTGGGAAAGAAATATTTGTACCCTGTTTCTCTGCTGGCAGGATGAGGAGAGGGATTCTCTATTTATTTATGTCCATACGAAAGCACAATGACCTTTTCTAACTCAGATGTCACACTGGGAGGTGAAGTTGGGTGAAGTTCTGTCAACACTTGACTGACCGTCTCTCACTTGGATTGAGTTTCAGGCAGGGGAATTCAGTTCACTTGCTCACGCAGAGGCACCTGGAGCCATATTACATGTTCTCTTGTATCCTGCTTGACTTCCAGGTGCCAGCAAGGCACAGACCTCCCAGTGGCCAACATCATGCCAATACCTCAGATGCCCTTGGGCTCCTCTGTGCTGGTAGCAGAAGTGGCCCCTAGTTAGGTGAGGTTAGGTAATCCCATAAGAGGACAGAAACCCTACTGAGTAGCTTAAGTGATCTTTTATAAAGCTGTAATTCCAAATTCTTTATATTAGAAGTGTTAAAAACCATTCAGGCTAACCCATTGTTGAAACCTCAAGAGCTAAAAGATAAATGGGTTTGCCCAAAATATTAGACTATCTCAAATTCATAAAATATCTATGAAATAAACATGTTTACAAGCAGAACGAGACATCTTGGGCCTCATTTAGAGTGATGTCCCTGGCAGCCAAAAGGGCCAACTGTGTCCTGGGGTGCATCAAGGACAGCATAGATGGCCAGTCGAGGGAGGTGATTGCCCCACTCTACACTTGCACTGGTGAGGCCCCCCCTCAAGGTCTGTGTGCAGTTTTGGATGTCTCAATATAAGGACATCAAACTGTTAGAGTGTGTGCAGAGGAGGGCAACCAAGATGGTGAAAGGCCTCAAGGGCAAGACTTACGAGGAGTAGCTGAGGTCATTTGGTTTGTTCAGCTTGGAGAAGAATAGGCTGAGGGGTGCCCTCATGGCAGTCTACAACTTCCGCAATGTGGGTAGCAGAGAGGGAAGTTTTCTTTAAAAGTCTGCAGTTCTCCAAAAATAACTATTCTTGTCTGAAATAATGTGACAAGTCAGACCTATTGGCCAGAGCTATGAATATATTACTAGCACCGTAATTCTGGCTATTATCACTCATACCAGTACTAGAATGGGCATGTGAACTCCCATCCATATGCATAGTAGTGACCCTTAACTGTATAGTGTTGTACCATTGTGTTGGACACAAACATGGCATCCAGTGTTTTCAAATACATGTATTTAAATATAGGTATCTAAAATCCTTATCTAGACAGAGCAATGATTCAATTCCGAGTGGTCTGCCATCCACAGTTCCTGTTCTAGTTAGATCAGACTGCTGATATCAGGCTGCCAAAATACAAGGTTAATTGTTCAGTTTCACACACTTGGGTATAAAGACTTTGGTCTCTGCAAGACTGATTTTTTTCTATGCAAGTAAATAGCTTTACTTCTTTCTGTAACTTTATGTAAGCATTAAGAGGCACAAGGAATATACAGATGCAAAGCTCATGTTTAAAGAGATAGATAACTAGCATGTCTATCCTGATAGCTTTTTAAAATCACACATAAACACTTCCCCATCCAATTTTCCTATCTACATTAGTATATTTATGTTTAAACGTAAGTATCTGCATTTGTAAATACACGTTCTCTCATCTTGTACAAGTGCTGGAAATGCTCCCATACATTGCAGCGGAATACAGTATGTGGGTGGCAATTTTCTCCAAACATTTTATCAGGCAATTTTCAGAAAGCTTGGATTATGGATTTTCTTACCTAGCGAAAGAAGAACAACAATAGTGTTATTAAAACTATTAAAAGATAATAGTGGAAACCTACAGAGCTGGAGAGGGCTGGGAAGGTGGGAGAAAAATGGTTCTAGTTTAGGCAACTGAGCCTAATCTTGTAATGCGCTGAGCTACCCCAGCTTTTATTTCAGTAGTGGAAAGAGCTTGGTACCTTGCAGCCCAGAGTGGCTGCTGTAAATAAGCACTAATGTCAGTTATTTGCTTACCTGATCACTAAGACATGTCTGGCTGCAACAAGTCTAGGGAATGGGCCTGGCTTAGCGGTCTCAGAAACCCAGGCTTCATCTACACAAGGAAAGCAAAGGAGACCTGTTGCGTGCAGACAGGTTGGAGATGGCTTTCCCCATAGATCCACATCCCTGCAAGGATGGTCACAGGACAGCTCAGCTGGCTGCATGGCCTGAGGCCAGCACAACTGTGTTTCCCTAAGCACTGAGCAGCTTTTGCATGAGTTGATACGTCTGCATGACACAACGCGGTACGGACTTACCCTTTCAGTTTGTGGTTCTCCGTGACATTCTCCTCTCACATTGACCAACTGCCAGTAATTGAAATATAGATAAATGATTTATCCATGATTATAAAGGAAATCAGTTATGAATATGCAAGAAAGCAATGAGAAGAACTAGATCCTGATTGCCCAATCCTCTGGCTTAACCAAGAGATGGTCCTATTTCTAACATGCTCTTGTTACTATTCATTACAAACCGGAAGATGAGAAATTCCCTCTCAACATGAGGAAAAACTTCTTTACTTTGAGGTTGACAGAGCACTGGAACAGGCTGCCCAGCGAGGCTGTGGAGTCTCCTTCTCTGGAGATGTTGAAAACCTGGTCCTGTGCAACCTTCTCTAGGTGGACCTGCTTTGGCAGGGGGGTTGGACTAGATGATCTCTGAAAGGCCCTTCCAACCCCTGTTATTCTGCGATTCTGTGATTAATATAGATATAGAAGATAGCTAGTTATCAGACTTATTAGTGAAGAGTGAAGAGTGAAGTTTGTTGGTAAGGCTGGTATGAAAAAAAATGCCTTTGTTGGAGTTTTATGATACAGGAATTATTGAACAGGTAAAAGTAATTTCCTACATTTGATTATTAAAATAATGAACACCACAGGTGTGAGGAAGTGGGAGCATGGAGTGAAAATACTGATTGTGAACAGAACTTGATCAAGAGGGAAAGATAAAAGCCCTGCTGTATTATTTCAGCTACTAAGGCCATTTTACACTTCAACCTAGAAATAGCTTGTCTGTAGCTTCTCAAATTCTGCAGTTAAAACTAGGAGCTCAGTGCAGTTTCTTTCATAAGGGCTTCTAGTCTTCTTTGAGATGACCAAGGGCACTCTTGGATCAGTTCAGAAGGGCCTAGGTCTTGGGTCTCTGTCACATCTACCAGTCCATGCACAGGTCTCAGACATCCTCACGTACCTCAGAGGGCACTAGGTGCCAATGTCTGGCAGCTGAGTACATCCCTAAGAACAGACCTGATGGATCCTTCTTCCAGCTCCACTGCAAATTTCCTCTGGGACTTGGATTGAACTTTTAATCTAATTCCTATAAAGAGACTCAATTTCTATTAACTTCTATGGGAACATTGATTCTTTAAGAAGAAATGACGGGATCCAGCTAGCCTAATTTAGATACCTTATCTGTGCCTGCATTTTAGATGCCTAGTGAATAAGTCCTCTAGAAATTCAGGCAGACAGGATCTTCCTTTGAAGATATCTCACCACTGACTGTATAGGAAATATCAGATCTTTTTTTAGGCTGACTGGCTTGCTTTGGTATTTAAAATGTAGCACATTAGATGACTGCAGTTAGATAGATTGGATTTCATAGTTTAGGTATGTGGATGTGAACTGTATAATTTAAATTTTAGAAAACAGGATGCACAGACTTGTGGTTAACTGGTACATGCATTTCCAAGCAGGCTGTACGTAGCTGTGGAAGCTGCATGCCCAAATGTCCATTTGAGCAAATGCAGCCTTTTGGCTGTGCAGATACCCAGATGACAGGAAAAAGAGCAGTGGGTGGAACTTATGGCAGACCATTGAAGCCGTTGGCATTAAGTTACACAATCTGCTTAACTGATATGATAATATCCACATGATCTTACTGCAAGATAGACCAATGTTTAGGAAATACACACATCTTAAGATGGAAAGTGAGCTATTAATTCAAAACTATTATTGTAATTTAAAAGCACCATCTGTGTTCATCAAAATAATTTTTTTTCTTCTCTCCTCCTAATTCGGAAAAGATATATATGCTTCTGTGTTTGATGGAAACAACAGGAAATTTTCAGTGTGTAAAATGATTTGTTCATGAGCAAACAGCAGACTAAGAGAGTGGAGCAGAAATGATTCACTGAATTAGACCAAATAACAAATACATCTGAGGGAACCGTGATCTTCTCTCTGGAACATGCAGGAACAAGATGGGATTCAACAAATAATTTTCCCTGTGTGAACTAGTGTTCCAGCTGTATCTGAAAGTTCAAAAAAGAATGAAGTCTAAGCAATACGACCTCACCAAAATGTTCTCCCACATTGCAGTAATCACAGCTGAAAGATGTGGACATTTTATTCTCCATTCTCATAAGTGGTTGTTCAGCCTGTGCAAATACACTGCTCTTCAAAGTTTGTGAGTGGGATTCATCTCACCTAGCTTTAGACATTTGCAATCTTGACAGCAACATCTGAGCCCATCGCCTTTGGTTCACTTTGTACTCAAAGGAGAGCAATAGGTAATCTAGGGTGCATTTCAGCTGTCCTATTTAGGAGGCCTAATTTTAGGCTAAGATGAATCACATTCCAGAAGTGTCTACGTCTCTCCATCGACTAGAAAGGGATTTGAAATTTCTGCATCTTATTTTTTTCTCAGTGAACACAGCTTTAGAAACTCTGAATCTTAAAGCTCACAGACTTGATTTTATGCTGTGTAAGAAGGGAGAGAAATAAAAGTAAAAAAAAAAAAAATTTTTTGAGGAGGCTGGAACAACTTCAGAAGACTGAAGGCAACTTTGAAACTGTGTGGATCTAAAGGTTAGCTGGTGTTTAGTGTCACACTGACAGAAAAGGGAATTCCACATAAAGAGCCCTTGGAGGGGATTAGTTTATACAAAGGCTTCTCGGTCATCAGGGAATCTCCCCCCCTCACCACACTATCGATCTCTGAGCTACCAGGGCTGCTGGGAGCAATTTCAGCTTCTTTCTGCACCAGCATCAGCGACAGACATGTTTTGGATGAGGCATCAGCTGAACGGGAGAACAAAGGGCATAAACAATCAAAGCCCTTCAGGAGCTTTACAAGTTTCCCCATAAATTTTTTTAAATTCTTCAGTCTAATTTCATTGGCCCAATTTTTGCCCCCGACTTGCTCCTATCTTAAACATATATAAATGAGAGGAGAATTGGGCCTGTTCTGCTTCAGATTTTTCATGCTTGAGAGTTTTGCATTGTATGTGGTAAAAAACCCTTCTTTTCCACCTTCTTCAGGTACACACTACAGAGGAAAATTCTAATAGAAGAAAAGGGCTGACCATGCTCCTATGGCTGCTGCACACTGTACCCACCTCTCTGCATGGAAGGTGGGGGAGTCAGATGATGCTCCATAGCTGGGACTGAGGGAGAGCTAAGCACAGCAGAAGTACTGAGTGTAGGGCCTCCTGTGGCCAAAAACTTGAAATGGAAATGGAGCAGATCCCAATTAAATCATTTTCTGGATGGGAATGGGGCTAAAAGACAGACTACTGTCCATGAGAGGAAAAATGAAACCCAGAAATGGTATAATTAAGAGTATTCTTAGGCTACAAGTGAGGAGCACTACCGTCCTGTGTCTGGGTCATTTGTTTTTAAGTGACAGCTCTGCTCTTATCTTTACCAGACAATGCCCTTCTTATGAGAAATGGGCAAATATGGTTAAGTTTTGCAAACGAAGGCATGTATTTGCATTGGCTGTCAGTGCTGTAGTTGTAGCATTTCTGCCTGTAGCTGTTGAATGAATGACTTGATGTGAGAAATGGATACTGCAGCCCCACCATGGTGAGGGGAACTGAGTCTCCTGCGGTAATACACCCAGCCCAAGGCACAGCAAAGAAACACTTGACCATCTCAGCAAGAAAAAAGTTGTCCTAGTGTTTTTCATTCTTCTTCAGCCAAAAGCATACCAAACTGGGTTCTTCTGACACGTAGAGTACAACTATCAGTGATAAATGCCGTTCTGCCTGTCTTCTTTCCATCTTATCTTCTAAATGGTCTGTTCTATTTTATGACCCCCAATTACAATTTCCTGTTATTCTTTGAATTGCTGTAAAACTGAACAGCCTCCATATGTTCAGAGCAGCTTGCAATTAGCATACCCTGAACTTAGAAACTGCAGTCTATTAAAAATATGGACATATTAAAGCATAGCATCTGGAAACGTGCATATGTTCGTCTCACACAGTGGGCTTCAGATGCCAGGGTCAAACGGAGACTCCAAGCTATCCCAGAAAAGAGCTTGTACGCGTCACCACTCAGCTCCAGAACTTCAGAGAATTTTTATACTTTCTTGGAAAACATTATATTACTTCACACTTACCTTTTATGCTGTCTTCATACAAAAGAAAAAAAAAAGATAAAGAAAAAATAAAGAAATGAAAAAAAAGCTAAGGTTTCCTATCTTATAACCACTAAGTTGGATTTCTTAATTAGGCTTATAGCCATAGCACCAATAAAACTATGAAATGAATATGAAAGTTGTAATCCAAACTCATGTACTTTGCTATGCCAATTGTCTCATTTTGTGAAGTTTCCATCAAACCAAGGGCCTGCTGGAGAGCCATTTCTGCTTTAATGCATTTTTGCTCTGTCTCATAAAAGAGTGTAAGGAGCAATGCTTTCATATGAAGTAGGGATGAAGACTGGGCTTATATCTCTTCCAAAAATGAAAAGTCTGAAATTGACCACATAGTTTTCCTCTTTATATAGCTGTCAAGGCAAAGACAGGTCTCTATTTTATCCAGATTCCCATTTGAACAGAGATGCTGCACTAACTTAGTGCTGGTTGCCATTTTAACAGCAAATATTCTGTCAATAACAACCTTGTACATGAAACAGGAGCTTTTTGATTTATTTTACATTAATCAAAGTAATGGAGGCACAAAAATTACTGCTAGCAAGTAGACACAGAGCAATAGATTCTAGAAGATCTGAAGTGTTTTTTGGAATTGGCATTACTGAAGTAAAAAAAAATTAAATGATGCACATTGCTGTGCGCAATACGTAAAGGTAATATCAGGTAACACAACAAATTCAGCTTAGTGCCTTCACTTGGCTATCTGAGGGATTAATTTGGCCCAAAGGCTGGGATTCGACTCCACATTTACTTCACTTTTACTGTAAGAGCAGGTGATCATAGGTAGGGCAGGTGGCTAAACACTGTAGTCAGTAGAGATTTAGGGTAGCTGCATCACACCCATGGCCTGAGCAGGTAGAAAAAATGAGCTAAGAAAGATCTGCTTTCTGCATATAACTGCTGAGGCCAGGAGGGTATGTCAGGGCATCTCAAACAGCTCTCAAAACCTATGTTTAGGCAACCAAATATAGTTTCTTAGTCAAAAGAGTCAGTGATTCTTGACTGAGCAGATGCACGTGCCCATTTTAGGATGGGATGAGTTACCTTCTAGATTCCTTTGAAGGCTTTGAGTAGGTCCCCATGGATTACAGTGGGATCTTAAGCACCTAACATATTGGAAGATACCTATAATAAAGATGCCTACATGCATGCATCTGAAATCAGTTAAATTAGTCCAGGAATGCATATTTTTTTCTATAAATACAGAGAAAGCTTACCTCATTAGCTTAAACTGGATACCTGATACATGAAGCGCCAGTATGGTGTTGTGGATTGAACCCCACACTCCCAGCTCACCATATACTTTCAAGTTTAACAAAACTATCCTTTATATCAAGCACACTTCATGTAGAAATGAGAAATAACAGAATTATTATGCTATTCTCTAGTGAAAATATAATGGAAATATTGTCTCCTACCAGGTACCAGAGCAAGCTCGTTTCAAAAATCTAGAAGCTGATTCAACCCTCATGTCTGTGCTGGTACCAGGAGTCTGAATTTTGGTTTAGAGATAAAACTGGGGGGAAAAAAATGTGTCCAAATACCATTAATATATTTGTTAGTAGTAAATTGATTTTCTAGATGTTATACTATGGTTTCATTCAGAATCATGGTTTCGTTTTGCTAGACAAAACACAGATTGTAATGAAACTTTCTTTTGATCATAATATAGCTATTACCAGACTTTTTGTTGTTATGAAACACTTCCAGAAGTGCAGTCTGCTTAATGTGATTTTCAACACTGAAAATTATCCGGGAAACCTGAAAGATCTGTTATCTGACATCTTGACTTGAATTACTTCCCATGTTCTGCATTTGCTCTCCCATAGACCTGACCAACTAAGACTAGTTTTTCTGGATGTTAAAAACTTGATGGAGTGCTGAAGAAGAGCTGTTTTCTCAGAGGGTTTGGCAGCTGCAATTAGTTGGACCTCAATGACTCTGCAATCTGCTGTTTACAAACAAGCAGCCTGAGTGGCAACATTTATTCTCCATACCCCACATATCTTGGTAAAATCATTCCAGTCTTTCTTCGCAATCTTCAGTAATACTTCTCTGATGCTTCAGCTGCACTCTTTCCATGTCATAAATATTTTGACAACATCCTTTAGAGTATCTCAGCCTCAAACCTCAGTCAGATTCATCTGCCATTTACAGGCATGTTTGGCTCATTTTCTTAGGATGAGTAGATTGTGTGCTTTCAGTAACAGGTGTCATTAGAAAATATCAATATGATCAGAAAGCAGAGAGAAGACAAAGAAGGAACATGAAAGACAGGAGGAAAGTAAATCATAAAGAGAGCTATGAAGAACTCTTCATCCTTTCTTAGAAAAATGAAGTGAGGAGAAAAGTGATGAAATTGAGAGGCAGAAGATTTAAAAC
>KZ506302.1:0-22662 GCA_002844005.1 Limosa lapponica baueri | reverse complement strand
CAATGACTGGCATGTATTGGACGCCAGACTGGTACAGCTGAATGCACACTGTAGCACAACCTAGAGAAGCAACTGTCTTCTTTAGCAGTGATGCTAAGAAAGGCTTCTGCAAGCAAACTAAGACTCTCAAAATGATCTACCTCATCACAATCAATATTTCTATATTTAGATCTCTGAATCAATTTAATTTGTGCAGTTGTTTAGAAAATCAATACAGAGAATGATACATTTTGAACCATAACAAAAAGTTCAGCATTGGAGACAGTAGCCTGATCTCTAGGACATAAAAATACCTCAGCTCATCTGAAAATATGAATGAAATATGTGGAACTACTGTTCTATGAGCATGAACTCTTCTCTTTTTAAATGAGTCAAACAGCAACAGTGCAGCTTCCCATAGTTACCATATGATTATTATGACTTCTTTTGCTATTGCTGAAGATCTGTTTCAGCTGCACAAGCTACAACAAAGACATAGTTCTGCTCCAGAAAGCTTACAACATCTAACACAAAGACACAAAGACACGGGGAAGACATGATTTCCTGGAATTAATAAATGAGAAAGCTTGACTTTTATTAAATCACTTATTGGGGTGAAACTATAATTCACTCATCAGACCCCTCCTGATCTCAGGCTGTGGGACCACCAGAGCGTGGGTCTCCATAGTGTTCTTCTCTACTGTCGTGCCAGTATCAGTCTGTTGGAAAAAGAAGGGAGCTGGTCAGGGAGCTTCAGTGAAAGGACTGTGCAGAGATAGGGCTAAAATTACTGACCACTCCTCTCAGCCCAGAGGGGAATTCTCATGCCCGTGTTTCTTCTCCAGGTTCTGGGTTCCCACCACCCACCTCTCTCCAACAGCGATAAAGCTGAGAGCTGTGACCTGCTGTGGATCTCCATCCAGCAGCATCGCACTGTCCTGCCCTCTGCTCTTCATTGCACTCCTGGCTCATCCATGTACCCTGGGGAAGGAGAATTTCCCACAACAGAGCTTTGCTCAATGGAATCCTGATGGGAACAATCCCTCCAAAGACATGAAGGAAACATTTACTGCTGGCATTGTGGAATGTAGGCAGGGAATATAATGGAATGTAACAGAAACTACTGCAACTGATTTAAGGATTAGGGATTTTTTAATTTATTTTGGCCATGAGGACTCATATTTTGAACTCTTCTCCGAAATCAAATGACCTAGAAATTTCTTCCCCTCCCCCTCTTTATTTTATATAAAATTAAACTTCTCTCATAATACCCTAGCTTCTGAAACCAGGATTGAAAAATGCCAGGCTTGTGTGGAAAAGCAGTAGCCATATCAAAGCAGCTCAGGAGAGCTATTTATTCATCCTCAAATAAATGTCCCAAGTAGATTGATGAGATTTTCTTCTAACGAACCTCCACTTACTCTACAGAGAATTCAGTAGCTACCTGGACTAGACCCCTATGTTTTAGAAGGGCAAAGTTGGGTTGGAGGAATCCCACCTCCAACTTCACTAGAAAATACAAAAAAGTTTACACAAACGCTGAGACCAGGCAAATGCTACACCTGTGTGCAATATTAACGTGATTTTTTTGACTTGTGCTTAAAAACAAAACTATTGCTTAAACCTTTGCATCTTCCCACCACAGGCAAAGAAACACTCCGTCTTTAGAGCGCCATCGCCAACACTATTATTTTTAATGGGAGTGTGTGCCAGGTCGGGAGGAACACAGCGCACAACAGTGGTTATTCAGCTTTCTCTTTTCTCTAAACATGTGCAAAATAAGACATTCATTTCACAAGCCTAGGCTTTGCCCTAATATATGCTATGTGATTTGAAATTTTAGCACTTATGCATGCAAAGGTTGGTTGAAGGAGACAGTCACATGTGGGGCTTGATTATAGTGTTTTATCACTCAGCCCAACATCTAATGTTTAGCACAGTAGTTGGAGTGCCTCTTTTCAAGTCATAACAAAGGTTGCCCTCAGATAGTAATTACAGCCTTCCTAATAAAAGGAAAGGCGGTTTGGAACTGCCTGAAAAGTTCAGAAGCGAGCGACGAAGTTTGGAGAAAGAGTGTACCATCACTTTGCATGTGGCAGGTAGTTTGCTCATCTGAGCTGCTGTACAGATTTCCCTTGAAAACATTTCCTCAAAGCTGGAGATGCTGAAAAAAAAAAACCTAGCTGGGGAAAAAGAAAGTCTCTGGGATTACAAAAAATCACAGCAAAGTTAATGTCTCTGTAAAAAATGTTTGAAGAATCATTATATGATCTTTTAAAAGCACAGAAAGGCGTAGTGAAATGGCGATGCAGAGCAGAGCATATTCTGTTCAGTATGCTCAGAGCAAAGCTGCCCCTACTGAGTGCAGTGGTTAAACATTCATAGCTTTGCCCAGGAACAATGTGTGCCAACACGGGTTATATTTCCTAGCAACATTTCTGAATGCATTTTATTGGGGCTCTCATGGTATATGTCTCTGGTTTTGTACTTACAGCACAGCAATCACTTTGATCAAAACAATTTGGGGTTTTTTTATGCAGTTAAGGGCACAAAATCACAGATATGAATCTGTCTCTTCTGTCTTTGAAAATTCTCATTAGCAAATGTCTTACAAATTGCAACATATAGATATGCTAGTTTTACCTTTGTATCTTCCCAGGGATTCTCTGTTGTTTCTAAACTAACAGTGGAATTAACATCTCTAAGGCCCCAAATTTTATCATCTGCTTCACAGTTGGAAAGGACTGTCCATGTATAACTTTTATTTTCAGTACATTGTAAATACAATTTTTCCTATTTCCCTTAGCTCTCTAATAACTTACTCTATTTTTTACTTTCCCTATAGAGATTAAGTGACTAAACATGCCTTTCCTGCCTCTGTGTACTATGCAAGCTCCTTTCTATTTTCCATGGGTTTGCATCCATCTTTTTCTGGATTGCAGCTGTATCTCCAAATTAGGGTGTCAGTTTTTGACATATTTCTATACGAGTAAACAGGATTTTCATTTCCTGTGGTGTCTAGGCAGTGACACTATGCCATGGCAGATACTACTTGATCATAAAATGGGAGCTTCCTGCCCTTTTCAAAAACATGCCTTCCCTCATGCACAGCCTCCACACCTCTTGCTAAAAAAAGGTGTGTACTTCTGCACTAAACTGGTTCTCCCTTACAAATTGATAGTGCATTTCATGCTTAAATAACCATTACTTTATTAATATGTGTGGTCATGGGGATATTCTGACACCCTTCAGGAAATCTGATGGTTGTTTGCTCTCTGCTGTGGGGGCTGAAGTACCCACCCTTCTGTGGTTAGGTAGCAGATGAAAGGCATTTTCAGATGCTTTGAACCAGTCAAGAATGTACCATAGCAAGCATCCACAGGGGAGGAATGAAGGGAGGAATATAGGCTGCCCTGTCAGAAACAGCATAAATTGAAGCCTGCTGCTGAGCAATGCTCAACATTCTTCTTGTACATCCTTGAGGCACCAATAGCTCGTGTGTGTCTCCTCATCCGTGCTGATGGCACATGCTCCCATCTGCCAGACTGGGAGGGAGAGAAGAACGCCAATATGTTGAATTTGTGCCAACTGGGAGAATAAAGATAAGCAGGAAAAGCAGAGCCTTCCTCCCAACTTTGCAGCACCCCGTTTTCAGGTGTTACCAGTATTATGGTTTGGAAAGCTCTGGCCTTCAGAAACGCACACATGCACAAATGTATGCATGTGTAAAGTCCTGGAGATGGGGAAGAAAATGGGAACAGACTATGCAGCAGGTTGCTGCTGGCAGCCTATATCGTCATAGATGTGTGGTCTAGCAGAGGCTTTGTTTTTGCTGCACTGTGGCAAGTGTTGTTCATGTTTAAGCACAGCCTCTTGCCTTCAGTTGTTTGCACAGACCATTTCTGGGCTTCAAGCCGCTCACTGCAGTGGTACCCTCTCTGCCTTGCTTGGTGTCTGATCCTGGTGGCTGCCCCTGCCACTATCTCACCAGCTGAAAAGCAGCTGTCTGCTTGCTAGAGGTGGCCCGTACCTGCCCAGGTGACACATAGGCTGACATGGTACAGTCACAGCCCACTCTGCACTCCCAACCCAACTACAGGCATCGTCCCAAGGACTGCTCTGTATTCATAACTGTATTACAAAGTTTAATTTCATATTACCCCAGGTGCTTCCCATTAATCAATCATGTTTCTTGACAATTTGGAAATACATCTATATGCGTGTATACACATACACATTTGGGGGGATTTCTTCACAGATACTTCTCTACCACTTCTGCAGATCTTTTGCCCCAAACCTGTGGTTCCTGAGGAAGGTTCACAGCCATACAACAGGGTACTTGAGTTCTTGCTGCTGGGATGTTTTTTCATGCCTGTGCCTGTGCTTCAGTTCCCAATGGGCCACCAGGACCTCAGGTGGTGCAGACTGTTGCTCAGGCTGGAGACAGCACCTAGCAGTGTCACAGACATCTGGAGTGACTCTATCCATCTCGACGCCAAGGTGGAGCATGCTCATTTTATGTGGAGATGGGACGAAATGATGCAGTGTCTGCAGTAGTTGGTGACATGATTTGATGACTTGAGAAAATCCCTCCACTTGTGTATTCCCATGTTAATGTGGAATCTCACTAAGCTGTAAGCATTTGCTGGCTTAGAAAGTCCTCTCCCTGACCGTCATGTAAAGGACTGGTTATCAGAAACTTTGCTGGCTTAGGGGTATCTTCAAAGCAATTAAATCAATCACCATTTCTGAGCAATACTTTGTTTTTTTGGACAGACTAGATAGATATGAGAAGAGAGAAGAGGACCCAATTATTTTAATGCTGTCCTTGTGCCTGATGAAATATCTCCCATGCAAGAGGTTATTCACCACTGCTGTATATTTAGTCCTACCTGGAATCATGATCATTGAAATAGGATCATAAATAAGCCCTCTGCTTTTATAGCAAGGTCACATTGGTGGGGCTTTACCATCTCTGACAAATTCAGCAGCTGTTAGAAGCACTTTTCCGGGAAGCCCTGCAAACCTGCCTTGGGCAGTGAGTGACAGATACCACTCTGCAGAAAAAAGGGGCATGAAAGAGCCAGGATTTGCTGTGGTTTCATCCCACAGGTTTTGTTCAGTCTCATGGAGTGCTTCTCAGATGTTCAGGCTCAGATTCCTCCTCCCTGGCCGCAGGTGCTAAGCCCAGGTACCTCAGTGAGGAGCACAGTCACCTATGGTGCCTCTATGGTCAGTGGAATAAGGTGGGTGCCCTGGGGACAGCACCTCAGCCACTTGAGCAACCTCTGCCCATTATGAGGAAGCCCCTCCAGGGACAGCCAGCTCAGCAAGGGGAGATGAACGTGGGACGAGAAGCACTCAGTGCTGATAATCCTACTTGTCTATTGACACCAGAGATTACCTCAATGCCATAATGAAATGACTTCTGAAATAAATCTGAGTTCATTGTGGGTAAGGGTGTCATGATAAGGAGCATTACTGAAGCCCTTTTCTATGAGCCCAATATCTGTTTTTTATACTCTTTAGGCACTACAAAATTCAAGTCTGGAGTGACATTTGTGCTTATGGCAAGGTGTTATTAATACAAATCTCAATTTGTCCATGTGTGGGTTGTGCCAGCCAACCTGGCACCCCGTCTCTGAGCCACCAGGGACGTGGCCTTAGTGCCCCCCATTAACAGAGACAAACCAAGAGCTGCTGGTCCCTGCCCATCTGTCCAAAGTCAGTTTTCTCAGCACTTGTTTCCTTGCTATTTCTTCTGATACATTAATTTTATACTGTCACAGAAAACATCTCTTCTAGTGCTTGGAAAGTTATATGTTTCTTTTAAAGCCTGCAGGTTTGAGGGCATCCTATTCCTATTAACATTTCCTACTATCTTTGACCAAGGCTATTTCCAAAGCATGTAGCAGAGCAGATACATGGTGCACATGTGACAGGGATACGTGTGAAATATTTGACAGAGACAAGGTGAGTCAGGTTTGTTTTATAGACCATGAAAGAGGGGGCTGAACTCACGCTGTGCCATCAATCTTGTCAATTCACCAATGTGGAGTCACTCTTAGAGGCTGTCCAAGATGCGTGGAAGCTCTCAGGAAGGACAGAAAACCAGCAAGTGCCAGACAATAAATATTTTAAGCTCCCATTTCCTGGCCCGGTGGCAGTGCCAGGTCCCCATGTGAGTGCGGGCAGTGCTGGAGTTCGGGGCTGGGGAGCAGCGTAGCTGCTGCATGCCATCCAAGTAGAGAGTTATGAAGTGAAAACGTGGAAAGCATTAAAAGCCACAAATCAGGCTGTTGTTGCCATGATGACCCATGGTAAAAATCAGGACCTTTTCCATCTGAGAAGAGGAGTTTGATTTTTATGAATATATTATGCCGTTCTGGGTACTGGTTACTGGCTGCAGAAGGGAAACATCTCCAAGGAAGAACCATGGAGATGAAATTCTTCAGGGAAAGACAGGCTGACACCACCAAAATTGTTTTCTAACAGCAGATCCCCCCCTTTTAAGACAAGTGGTTGATTAAAAATTTGTGGCCTTTTGAAGGCAAAACAGCTGATGGAGCCTAGTGTTTCTTTGCCTCCTGCTTGTATTTAAGGAACGTGTCCACTCCTCTTCCCTAGGCACAGCAGGGACCACACAGCGGCTGTCTGCTCCTCCTTTTACACTCCCTTCCGCCAGCTCTCAGTCTGAAAAGCACACCAGGATTTTTCTCAAGGGCTTTCTCCCCCACGGCTTGTGCTCAGGTCTGGAGCAGCTTTGCTGTCTCCTCTGGTCCATCCTTCCTTTCTCGTCCCAGCATGTGCTCATCACAGAAACCACAAAACCAGCCCCCTGCCTGCCTGTGGCTTTGTGCTGGCAGTGCCAGACCCCTGGGGCTTCCGTGGGAGCTACCAGAGTTTCACTGTTCCTTGCAACCCCCTGAAATAGAGGAGCGTGGGCACACAATTGACAGTAGTTTATAAACAGCGTACATCACGTCAGGAGAGGGCCAGGAGGATGCTGTACACATAGTATAAACTGCAAAGCTTTGGTAAGTGGAAGAGATCCCTTAGAGACTTCATTTATCCTCTCTCCTCCAGAGTGTGTGATACACGTACAGTTGCCGCTGCTGACAAGCCTTATGTTTTAGATTCAGGTGTGTGCTGGATTCAGCAGCAATGCACTTTACAAGCAAAATGATGGGTTCAGACCCACCATGTGAGTCCGCTATAAAACAGGAAAGTGGTTATATAAACCTTGGTTTGCTCTGGCAATAAATTCCGTGTTTCCACCAACTTGTCTTACCCTAAATTTTTCTCTTATTCCTGTGGAATTGGTATTGACAAGCACGCAAACCATAATGTCATCCTATGCTTCCCACTACTTACACAGCTGTCTACTTAGATAGCTAAACCAGTGATGTCAGGAAATTCCAGTATTCCTTGAAGAACATGAAAACTACAAATGAGAAAATATTTTTCTCAGGGATTAAACAAGTATCTGTGGTCTGCTGCAATTATAACTGGAGTTTTTTAACAAATACCTTGCAAAAATGTTTCCAGCCAGTGTGAGTATCATTCACTTTCATCAACCTGACATTTTTGCGTGATAGAACGGAGGGTCAGGAAACCTAGGTGTTTGGGCACCATAAACAGCCCACCCACAGCATCAGCGTGTTGCAGCTACTGCTGAAAAACAGCCCTGGAAGGGGGGTGACCCAAGGCCAAGGAGAACCATTTTGCCCGTGGCTTTCCTGTGTCTTCTTTGCACATTACATGGATGTACAGGTCATTATCCATTCAGGAATGCATGATAAAAATAGTAAACATGAGAGTGCACCTTTTAGAAGGTGAATTAAAATCTTGGGATAAATTACTTTAAAAGTATCACCGTTTGCTTACGTTTCATCTAAATTCCACCATACTTGCTGGTTTCCAAAAACAGCTTTCCCATCTTTATTGATTAATAACTGCCGTTCTTCACAGCTTCTGGCAGTATTGGTCTGAAAGCCTGATTATACGTCACATAACCGTTTGCCTGACTTTATCCATCAGGATGCCTGTTGACAGGATAAATCTGGGGGATATCAATTTAAATTCTAAATATTTCCCACTGCGTTTTATGAGGATACTACAAGAGCTTGGAAACATTTAACACGAACTTACTGAAACAGAAAACCAGCACTGTTTTGGAAAGTCTGTTGGCGCGGTTTGAGAGAGTTTCAAATAAAGCCAGTTTCACTTGGTTTAACCTTTGCATAGGTTCTGTCCCCCCTTCCTGGCGTTAATGGCTCCCATCATTAGGATCTTTCAGTCATCCCCAACCCTCTCTCTGTTGGAGGCCACGTGCTGAGGACACAAAATCTGGGAGCAGCTCAGGTAGCTGGTGACAGCACCGACTGCACCATCTCAGTACATTGCTGCAAAACAGAGCTGGCAGAGCTCTTGAGAGCCCCAAATCCAAGTCGCTGCCTGCAGGAGGAGCAGCTACCCTCGGGAGGAGCAGCTATCTCCAAATCCCTTCTGACAGACACTAGCCCAACAAGTTTCTTAAGCTCCAGTGAGATGACACCGCAGGCTCCCTAGCCAAACAGCTACCTCGCTTAGCTCTTCTTATCCCTGGGAAGTTTCTCCTAGTGTTTAGCCTGTATCTCCCTTGCTGCAGTTTAAGCCCATTAAGAAGAATTTATAAGCAGATGGAAAGCATCTCATATTTTATCCTCTAGAGGAGATAGCAATAAATTATTGGAAGCACCTTTAGGGCTTCTCTGTTACATATACATGATCCCAGCCTCAGCTTAACACTCAAGAACCACTCCAGTTTCCTATAGCCAATGCTCCTGGCTCTTGAAGTGCTGTAACGCTGCTGCTTGCTGCGCTCCTGGGGCAGCTCTGGGAATTTAGAGGAGCCCATTGGAGCTCACTGAGGGTAAGCAGGGTCCCTGGGCTCAGCTGCAGAGGTGTCTAAGGCCACCATGCCCAGCACACACTGAAGTAATTTTAAAAAAGAAGAAAAAAAAGAAGTCTGAGCATGAGAGACAGCTGCATCTGCTCTCCCTGTGGTTTCTGTGCCGTGATGCTGTGCCACAGCCCAGGGACCAGCTCACGCTGTCCCCATGACACAGATTACCTGCAGCCCTTCCATTGTGCCACACTCAGGTTTTGTGTCCCTCTTCTAACGCTGCCCTTTTTGGTCTTCAGTCGTCATCTCTCCCTCAGCAGCGCAGGAGAAACCAGAGGTGCTGGCAGGAGCATTTCTGTTGATCTTCATAAGCCCCGTCTTCCTGTTGCTCCTGTGCTCAGGTGCTGTGAATGCCCTGTCTAGCCTCAAATCCACCACCACAAGCTGTCATGACTGCTGTTTTTCAATGGGATCAAGCTGTGGCTTTCTCTACTAAAGTTACCACAGTGATGGACTCGGCAGATGCTTGATCTGATTAAAGAAAAAGCCCCAGGCAAAAATCAGAAACAAATTCCCTCTCTTAACTAAAACCATGACTCAGACTGACTACTTTGGGATGACTAATTTCAGTATCTTAGCACCCAGAGTACAGACACCTGGCTCCGGGGTGGTGGCTGAAACAGGGTACTGGGGCTCCCCGATGAAGGAGCTCAAAAAGTGAGTCAAATAAACCGCTGCCAAGCTGATAGTGAAGGAGGGAGCCAGGGGGTATGCAAATCAGACCCAAGAGACTTGAATTCCTGCCAGGTCCTACTGATTCAGAGCCGCACAGTTGGTGTCTCCCCATGCCCATGGCGTGGAGGCACTCAGCGATGGCACCTCTGGCTGCTGCAGTGTAACACCCCTGCAGGCAGCACACTCGCATGGGAAGTTAAAAAGTGCAGCTGAATCTCACCCTGAAAGTCCCAGTTTTTTCCCAGTTGCCTCCAGGAGGTATTACACTGCAGATCTCCATAGAACTGAGAGAATTAACACTTTCAGAGGCGATGGGACAGGGAGCTCAGAAGGACAACAAATAGGCAATGCTCTGCTGAGAGTTTTGCTGCTGCAGTGAATCACACCCAAAGTGCCCCAAGCTTTAGTAATTTCCCCTTCCACTTCTGCATACAAATTAAAGCAAGAACTCTGTGTGTGTCAGGCCATGGGCAGTCCTTGCTCCACTTATCCTGGGCAATCCCAGAGAGGTGGTAGATGCCCCATCCCTGGAAACACTCAAGGTCAGGTTGGACAGGGCTCTGACCAACCTGATCTAGTTGATCCAGTGTTTGTTGCAGGGAGGTTGGACTAGATGACATTTGGGGGTCCCTTCCAACCCAAACCATTCTATGATTCTATGATCTACAGGACACAGATATCATCTCTGATTGCCAGCAAAAGAAACAGCCAAGACTGTAGCCATAAGAGGCAGAAAAATTATCATCACTTTTTGTGGTATACGTTAAACCCTCTAGAGACCCTTTTCATAATGAGGCTAAAGGCTAAAACTGCTGCCCAGCAGGAACAAGCCTCATCTTAGATTTAGGAGGCCCACAGCAAGTCCAGACAAACACTTATTTGCAGGCAGCCTAACCTGGTATTCCTCACTTGCATTGATTGAGTGCTGAATATTTTCTCAAAATATTAGGACACCTTAGAGGTATGAGATGTAAAGCAGTCCTAAAAAGATTAGTGGGATGTTTCAGTTTCTATGTACCATGGTGCCTGAACATCAGATATAGTGTGATCTAGTGCTTTTCTTTGAGGCAGGTTAACATAATTTTTTTCCATTTTGAAAAACAATATTTACTTGGAAGTTCTTTGTTAATTTGAAGGTCAAAGGTGTTTCCTAAAGACTAAGTTGAATCTACTTCTCTCTCTCCAATGTTTTCCCGATCTGAAGTTCATGTTATAGCTGAAGCTAGACCTTCAACTACAGTACTGAGATGTGATTCTGGGTGCAGCTAGGATCACAGTTCATCCTCCTGCTTAAGTGCTACCCAGCAGAAATCTGGCAGGTTAGCAAGCCCCTGGTGTATCTGCTCTGCCAGGCACAAGAAGTAGGTGACAGCTCAGGGCAAACAAGGCGTCTCTGAAGCTGCATGGAACAAGACATGCAAGTCCTGGCATTTCTAGCAGACCAACATCAGCCCAGCATGAGCATGACTATCCAACATTAGAATAGAATAGAATAGAATAGAATAGAATAGAATAATTTCAGTTGGAAGGGACCTACAATGATCGTCTACTCCAACTGCCTGACCAATTCAGGGCTGACCAAAAGTTAAAGCATGTTAAAGCACAAGGGCATTGTCCAAATGCTTCTTAAACACTGACAGGCTTGGGGCATTGACCACCTTTCTAGGCTGCCTGTTCCAGTGTTTGACCACCATCTTGGTAAAGAAATGCTTCCTAATGTCCAGTGTAAACCTCCCCTGGCACAGCTTTGAACCATTCCCATGTGTCCTATCACCAGATACCAGGGAGATACCAGCCAGTAACTGGCTCTCCACTTCCTCAGGAAGCTGGAGAGAGCAATGAGGTCACCCCTCAGCCTCCTTTTTTCCAAACTAGACAAACTCTGAGTCCTTAGCTGCTCCTCATAGGACATTCATTCCAGCCCTATCACCAGCTTTGTTGTCCACCTCTGGACACATTCAAGAACCTTCACATCATTCTTAAACTGTTGGGCCCAGAACTGCACACAGTACTTGAGGTGAGGTCACACCAATGCTGAATACAGCGGGATAATCACCTCTTTTGACTGGCTGGTGATGCTGTGTTTGGTGCGCCCCTGGATGCGGGTTGCCCTCTTGGCTGCCAGGGCTCGCTGCTGACTCCTATTGAGCCTGCTGTCGACAAGCACCCCCAGATCCCTTTCTGCAGGGCTGCTCTCCAGCCTTTCTTCTTCCAATTTATACTTGTGCGTGGCATTACTCTGTCCTAGCTGCAGAATCTGGCATTTCAACTTGTTAAATTTCATCCTATTGATGATTTCCCAATGCTCCAACCTATCTAGAACCCTCTGTAAAGACCTCTTGTCACTCAAGAGAGTCAACAGCACCTCCCAGTTTAGTATTGTCAGCAAACTTGCTATTCAACTCCTGCATCCAAATTGTTGATCCATATATTGAACAGGACTGGTCCTAGAATTGAACCCTGAGGAACATTGCCAGCCAGATGTAGCCCCATTCACTACAACCCTTTGAGCCCCGCTGCCCAGCCAGTTCTTCATCCAGTGCACCATGAAGCCCCTCATCCCATGGTTGGACAACTTGTCCAGAAGGATGCTGTGAGGGGCAGTATCAAAAGCCTTACTAAAATCCAGAAAAACTACATCCACTGCCTTCCCTTCATCCACTAGGTGGGTGACCTTATTATAGAAGGATATCAAATTAGTTAAACCTGACTTTTTTTTTTGTGAATCTGTGTTGGCAGTGCCTGATGATTGCATTATTCTTTAAATGCCTTTCAATAATACCCAGTATCATCTTCTCCATAATTTTTCCAGGAACTGAGGTTAGACCAACAGGTCTGCAATTGTCCTGATGCCCTTTTTGTAGATTGGAATAACGTTGGCTGGCTGCCAGTCAACAGGGACCTTCCCAGACTCCCAAGGCCTTTGGCAGATATTTGAGAGGGGTCCTGCCATAACATCCACTGGCTCCTTCAGAACTCTGGGATGAATCTCATCAGGCCCCATTCATCTATCTATCTTTGTCTTGGAGTAACAGTGCTTCATCAGTTGAAAACTCAGACATCCAGGAAGTCCAAAGCACCAGGAAGAAGAAATGAGTTCGGCTGTAGTGCATGGTGTAGCAAATGCTCCTCACCTTGCCTCACTCTCCTATCCAGATTGTAAAAAATGGCATTAATTTTAGCTCCACCATTATGCCACTTTTATTGAGGATCCGGGACTTGTGGAAGACTTTTTGTTCTGTTTATTCCCATTTTCTCATTAAAAATTGAAGCTGGGCTGCACACTAGAATTAAGTGTGTTGTTCTGAAAGACCAAATCCTTCTCTCCTTTCTGGCAGTGACAAAATCCCCATTAGTTTTATTGGCACAGCACTGAGCCCTAAAGCTAAAAGTAGCTCCATGAGTGACAGAACCATTGCATTCAAAATGAAATGCTCCTCCTGATGCAGAGCTGGGTTTCTTTCTTTGCCATCAGTTGTGAAAAACAACGGTGATCTCTGCTGATGCCATCCACGTAGGTCTGTACCTTCCCCCAAACTCTTCTGCAACTTGGACTGCTTGGCCACTGCCACAGAAATGCCAATAAGCTGAGAGTGGCACATGGAAGCAGTTGGGTTACGTGGGCAAGCAGGTGGGCGCAAGGTCAGCCCAAATTCTGGCTGTGTAAGGAGAAGATACATAAGGGACTCCTCTTCCCAGCAGTCCTAGGATATGGAGGATCCTTCTTTCAAACTGCAAGATGGGAAGACTTACGGTGCATTTTCTGGTTATTTCATGCTATTTTTCTTATAAAATCAGCTTCACCTACCCAGCTAAATCTTGAGGAAAGAAACATGTTGTTTTCTTTCCAGCTGAACTGTTTGATCAGTTCGGAAAAAAAAGTCATCACTCCATGATGACTCTTATGAGTTTGTCATGTACCTTGTAATTTAGTGTCTCTCAGAAGGACCCAGCTGAGAAAATAGAGAGACTGCACAGGACTGTCAGCCTGCACTTTTAAAGAAAAGTTTGGGAAAAAAGAACCTTTAAAAATACAAAAAAGAGTTTAAGCTTAAAGGCGGAAATCTAAAAGCTGAATAAAACAAACAGCAACAGACTATCAAAAAATTATCTCACGCTTTTTGAAATAAAAATCTCTTGATTTTGGAGCCTCAGGTGTGATTTTTGATGCTTTGCAAATCATCGTTATGCAAATCTAATATTAATGGCATCTGCTTGTCAGTAGCATCGACTCTTTGTTAAACACTCACATATTCATGTGCTTCCCCTGGCAAATACGCAGATGGGATAACGTGTGCTTAAAGCAGTAATCCAGAGGTTTGTGTTACGTGCTGCATTTAGCTACGGCAGGACAGCTGACTAGACAGAGAGTCCTGGACAACAAAGCTTGCTCCCTTTGAAGTTGACACCTTAGTACAGCTATTTTCAACTCCTTCCTGCTAAGCTTTTTGATGGCCATAGCTCTTGGACAAGCCGAGGGAGTGAGTGGTCAGACCCCCTGCAGTATAGAGGTGGTACTCCTCCACAGAGTCCTCCTGCAAAGCTACGCCTCGAGAAAACAAATCTCCCTCTCTTCCCTCGCCTGGGGCATTGGTTGGGTTCCAGACTAATCTACAGACTAGGTAGACAGAACCTACAGCCAACAGCTCACCCCTGTTCGCAGGCTTGTTTACGCCACAACTCTGTGCAAAGAACTGCTTGAAAGCTACTGGTAAAGTCTAGCCCCGGAGAAGGCTTTCAAATATCTAATTATCTCATTTAAACCTCCTTCTAAAATACTTTATTCCTAAATTATGAAGAGGTTGGTTTAATAACAGCTTTCAGCTTCATTAACTGTTTTATATACCTGGAATTAAGAAAACCCACAAAAATCTTGATTAATTGCCCAGTGGCATTGTCTGACACAGGGTAAGGTTTACACCAGCATTAAAGCATTTCTGAGAAATTACATCTTTACACTGCAATGTAAGGCTTACATGAAGTCAACATCTAGTTTGTGAAAATACAGAAAACCAATCCTGTGTTGTATTTCTCCTTTTCTAAAAAATTTCACAGAGCAGCAATTTGGCTAAAGAGTGCAGTGATGCATTCAGCTAAAAGAGAACCTTTTAAAACCATGTGAAAACTGCACCTTGGCAGTATTTCACACATATCTATCCAAGGTCAGAATTTAACTTAATAGTCATATTTTGTTAACAAACATCTCTTCTTCTGATGTGGAAATAGCATTAGATGAGTTTGCATAATGTTTTAAAATATAGCAGCACAAGTGATTGCCACATACATGACTTCTAAAGCTTCTTGTTACCACCCATCACCCCTGCATTTTGAGATGTTCAGCACAATTTGGATTCCTTTCCAAATGGTCTGCTTTACATGCAGAAATCTGAACTTTTCATATTCAAAAGCCTGACTCCAGTCAACATGTATTTGGGGTGCTCGAGGAATGGAAAATGAGCAAATAATGTGCTGCCATTTACCATCTAGTCAAACTGACCAATCCATTTAAGAACAGGGGTGACTTTCAAGGACACCCAGCACAGTATTAATGTTGAGATTTTAAGACTTTTTTTTTGACAAGAAAATGAAGATAAAAGTAGCAAGACGTCAAAATGCATGAATTGTGAATTACCATTTAATATTCCAGTGAAGCGACATGTGAATAAAGACAAGGGCGCCTTGCTGCTAAAAATAACCCCTTGTTTTTAATGTTGATCTGCAGCTGTAATGAGAGTGTTCAGTATTCTTCAAGTCTATCAATTTTTAAATCTAACAGGTTATGTCAATCTGTGAGAAGAAAAACTCACTCTGACTTTTAGACAGAATGTAAATTTTTTCTAACTTTACTCTGATTTTGGAAACAAAGTATATCCCCCAAACCAAAGGCAAACCAAAGGCAAGCCATCACCTTGGTATTATGCAAAGCGTGAAATCTGAACAGAGCCGAACAGAGCCCCTGGGAGATAAAAAAGTACTTAGTGTCAGGACCACTTCAAACAGTGTAGGATCATCATCCTGCTGTATTGTACAAGTGGGCTTTCACATGTAAATCTGCTACGACTAAATTAATATTACCGAGCTTAACTCTGATCCTTTCTCCTGTGCTTAATGAAGGACTAATTCCGCTGAAGCCAAAGGAATTACATGCATGTGACTGAACCCAGAGTTAGGTTCCATACACGTTTTGGATGATTTTTATATTTTGGGGGGCTCTTTTGAGCCTTCCCTTCCGAAGCCCTCCCTTCTTCCACGAAAGCCCCTGACACCATTCAAGGGCTGCTTTAAGTGAATTTACAAATGGGAAAACATGCATTTATACTTGGACTCCATGGGAGAAAATCTGTTCACTCAAGAGCAAAGAATATACTGAATGTCATATTTCTAACAGGACACAGCCATTTTATAAGTTTTCGGCACAAGCTGGAGTAGTGTCCAAATACATTTGTCACTGACAAATGCCTGTTTCAGAAGTTTTTTTAAAAAGAAGGATGTTAGGCAATGAAAAGAGAGAGAGGAATACAATTCAGAATTAGAGAAAAGTGAAAAGAAAGGAGCTGTGATACTTTGTTTGAATGACACGTAAACTTTCTGCGTCTTACACTGCAAAAAAAAAAAAAAGGTTTTTTGAGTGAGAGGCATTTCAAAGGACCTGTCACAGCACAAAATCCTAGCGGAGACAAGGCACAGGTCTCTGGAATAGCTAGTCACGGCAAGCTTTATATCTTTATCTCTCAAGTTACAGGGAGATAAAAACCACAATGCCTTGTTTCTGCAAAGGCTACGCGTTAACGTAGCTATCTTGATGTCAAAGAACATCTCGGTTTTCCATAAGAATAGCTATGAGACCAAGGGCTTTTAAGCATTCAAGCAGAATATCCGGCTACATTATTTTAATAGGCTTAGGATTTACCAAGCAGATACTTCAGGACATAAACTTGGCCTGCAGGGTAGGGATGCAGTGGGGGTTTTGTGGCAAGTTCATATTTGTACAGTTCTTCTCCCATCTTCTCCAGCATGCAGTAGCTGTTCACAGCCCTAAAAAAGATGCAAGAAATTCACTGTCTTGTCAGTTAACTCTCATTTATTCTTTCTGTTATTTTTTCTTTACACCCATGCTGTAGCTCTGTAAATAAACAACATGACAAAATGGCTTTTATACCCAGGCCTAGAAAAATTAAGTTAATAGACGCAATTATACGTAATTATACATAATATTGACTAGATTTAATTCCAGAGCATAGCGATTTCAGAAAAAGAAGTTCTCTTGTTTTCCACATGACCAGTTCAGGACAAGCACAGTATCACAGAATCACTGCACGGCTGAGGTTGTAAGGGACCCCCGGAGGTCATGTGGTCCAACCCTCCTGCTCAAGTGGAACCACCCAGAGACAATTCCCCAGGACCATCTCAGTCAGTTTTTGATTATCTCCAAGGATGGAGACTCCATAACTTCTCTGGGCAACCTGTGCCAGTGCTGGGTCACTCTCACAGTAATATGGAGACAGCTCATTCTGGAGAAGCATATATTGGCCCTGTGGTCAAAGGACCAGTTCTGCTTCCAGGAGGCTATTCAGACCCACTGGAACAACAATGACAGATGTTATGGAATTTTTTTATGTCAAGTGGGACTTATTCCTAGTGTCTACTGGGAATTATGGATCTGCAGGGGTCAAACTGGTCAACAGACACCTTTATCTAGGGAAATGAGTCAAGCTTTTATCCTGTATTGTATGTCCACACCTATTACTGCATAAGACACCTAGCTGACCTAGGGAGTTTAAGACTCCCATAGGTTTAGACAACTCTAGGTCTCCTTTGGCTATAAAGGCTGCTTAGGCACTTCAGACTCCTGTAGCTACTGATATGCTGGCACATAAATGTAGTTATTTCAGTCTTGATCTGAATCCCATCCCACCTCTGTTCACTGCTAAGTAAATGATTTTTGTTGACTACTCTGCACTTGAGTGACTTACATTTTTAGCACTGACATAAAAATAAAAAGCTACTGTTGAGAGTTTTTAAAGGAAACACAAATTTAGCTTAGTTTCAGCTCTTTTACTTCTGCTTATGATCAAATGAGGAACTTCAGCAAACTGATTTGCTATGGTATGTTTTCTAGACGCAAGTTTAGAGTACACAGGGCTGTAGCTTAGGCGGTTATTAGCTTAGGTGATCCCTTGACACATGTTACTAATTACTGAAGGTGGAATTGGCTGAAGTCCCTGTCTGCTGCGCAGACCTCCTACTAATCCCATTCTGGGTTCTGTATAGCATTCCCTGGGCCAGGCAATTCAATGTTAAATGCTCCTGCATCTAGTTTGTTACTGGATCTAGATTTATTCATCTCAAAGCAGGGTCTACCTTGGCAAAACCATTGTGGACAACTGTATTATACCCTGTTATGCCACATCATTACATGATATTGACTC
This sequence comes from Limosa lapponica baueri, assembly GCA_002844005.1. NCBI lineage: Eukaryota > Metazoa > Chordata > Aves > Charadriiformes > Scolopacidae > Limosa > Limosa lapponica. The sequence goes on along the minus strand of KZ506302.1, from coordinate 4,632 downwards.
TACTGCCTGCTAGGACGAGGTATGACAAGTGCCACAGCTCAGTGAAGAACTCAACCATGGGGTCCATGGCTTGCCCTGCAGGTTGTGAAGGCCTTACATGAGGAGCTCTGCAGCCACTGAAATGGTGGCAGTTGCTGAGCAGAAACTGAAGTACTATTTTTGTGTATTTTTTGAGAAATGGAGGTACAGAGCTCTCAGGGCAGAAGGGCTAAGAAGGAGAGCCTGGCAATAACGTTTGATAGGTGGTTTGGGACTTCACAAGCTTTGATTCCCTAGAAATTCGTGCTGCTGCTCCACACATGAAGCTAGGGCCAGCAGCCAGCTTGCCCATCCAACACGGGATGTTGTCACATAAACAGTGTTAGACAAGGTCGAGCATGTCTCACATACTCATACTGCATACGGGCCCTTGCTCGGACCTGGACTTCCCCTCTCCTCCTCGAGTTCAGTGGACGTGTTGGTGCAAGGGGCGAGCTGGGGCTAAGTGTGAGCTCTGGCTGGCACGCAAGGGCAGAGGAGGTGAACTCAGGGGGCTGATACTTCACCCCTCATCTCTCCCTCTGAAAGTTCACCCACTTAAAAATTTGAGCAAATTTTTGCCTTGCTGTAATAAGCAGATGTCTTCAGTGTTTACTTTGTCACCGCCAAATGTTTTTATACCATCTTTCTGTTTTAAGTGAATGAAGGAGTTTATTTAGCCCTAATCAAATAACTGCAGATTTTCCAGGCACAGAACAGCTAAAATTCAGTGATTTCAGGCCATCTAAAGAAACATCAACAAGATCTGAATTTGTTATTATTGAAATGATTGGTTTTATCTGAATGTCACCTCCCTGCATGTTAATTTTGATCTGGTTGGGAAAGTGAGCAGTTATTGAGGCTGTTAAGCAAACATTCCCTGAATCAAAACAATAGGCTAATTACTTCTAGACGCATATGGCTTTTATTATGCATGAATTAGTTACTAATTCACCCATCCTGCATTTTAATATTCAGCTAGCAAGCTCAGATTGATTTTACAGAAACTTTTGTGTTTTCCCCAATTAAGACCTTTGCTACTTAGTGAAGAGTTCTAAACAGTAGATAAATATTTCACGAGATCTTGGGAAAAGCATCCTATTTTACACCTTTTAAAGAAAACTGTTTATTGAGCAGCAGAATAAAATTGGGAACTGACCCACGTTCTCCTCATAACCAGCCCAGAGCCTAGGGAAAAAGAGATTTTGCTTTAATATGTAGTATAATTTGCTGGTGTCAGATATGGAAGGGCTGCAAGAGCCCCAAGCCAGCTAATTCCAATTGCTTCCCCCTGCAGAGCAGGGCACGCAATCATCGGTGACTCACAGGGGGCATGCAAAAGAAATGAGCCATGTCCGTAACCGGGAGGAAGAGTAGGAGGACGGGGGCAGGAGGTTAAGGGAAATCCTTTCTCTCTATGTCTGTGGGAGGAAACCAGAGCTATGGGGCTGCAAAAATTGAAGGGAGGAGCTGGGTCTGGTGAAGCAGAGAAGTGGATGGCTAGAAGTGATGATCCCCTTTTGCTTTCACATGAAGTTCAGTGTTTAGTGTTAGAGAAAAGCAGCCATAAATTTTCTTACCTTTGTCGCACAAATGCATGACAGCAGTAGTAAAGGGCAGGCGATTAATGAACCCTGACTTTTTGTAGGGAGTCAAGCTCCCCAAAACCCCCTCCTGCAGCTTTTTCACTGGAAAACAGTTATTTCCATCAAGAATTCAGCAGCAATAAGAGAAAATGCAGCTAATGTCTCTAGGAACAGAGGAGAACTGGGTAACACAAGTCCCTCTCAGCACTGCGTGTGGAGGCAGCTCAGCTGCCTCGGGTGTGCCATGGGGCAGCAGCCCCAGTGTGGGGCTGGCAACAGCACTTGTATAGGGCACCCCATTCTTCTCCATCACAGGAATGTGAGGCATAGCCTTGCCCCAAAGTGGCCTCATGGATGTGACCTGCTCCATCTACAACGCTGACCACCAGCATACGGATCACCCCTCCACTACTCCACAGGGATTTTGTCTCCCCAGAGCTGTGCTTGCTGCAGTCATAGGTCACTGGGGAACTGCCTTGGACATTTCTAACAAGGGAAGAAGAATGAGATCTAATGAACCAAAGTACAGAATTTAGGATATGGCCAGCTAACAATTTGGGAAACCTGAAAATGATGCTTTGTCCCTGTTAAGGGGCCTTGGAGATCATTTGTTTTTTCTATTTTTAATGTGTATGCTTTGTACTATGTGTTCCTCTCTCAGAGGGGATTTAAATCTTAGCAGGTGTTTCCCTTTATTAAAGTGGTATTGAAATTTCCTCAAGCTACTTTGCAAAGTTTCTGGTTACAGATTTTTAAGGACTGCAAACATTATGTTCCTATGTCATCTCCTCAGAACAGGATTTTGATAAATCACAACTGCAACTTTTTGTCTTTCTAATTTTGCCTGAAACCTAATGGAAGGTTGCAGGAGTCCCTGAAAGATCACAGGCACTGGAGAGAATAGAAACACTTCCTCGGCAGAGCAGTTAGAAAAGACTCAAGCACTCCCACCACACCTCGATCCAAGGTGGCCTCCCACAGGGCACAGCATTCCCAGTGTCATTTCTGTGCCAGTGACTGCCATGCAGAGGATAAGTGTTACATACCTGAACCATGTACTTAAAGTCACATGGATGCTCAAGGATTTGATGTATCAGGACCTCTCCCTTGAGGGTACAGAGCCACGTGGTAAGCCCTTCAGTGAAAGAGCCAGTTCAGGAAAGTCCTGCCCAAAGCCCAGCCACAGCGTCCTGTCCTCCCTCTCTGCCAGAGGTTGCCCCCTTGGTTACACCAACTCAACATTTGCGTGATAAGTCAGATCTCTGAGACCATCTAGCTTTTCAGAAGTACTTTTTAGGGTGATGTCACCTCCCAGACATGGGCTGTGCAAAAGATGGGCATTCCTTAATACAGCTGCCCAACAGCTAGCGATTTTGTGTATTCTGAAACTCCAGGTCCTCCTCTGTAGTCAACGGAGAGAAGCAGCCCCTCCAAAGGGACATCCAACCCTGTGCCTTGGGATGAGTCAGCCTCTGGAGATGCCTGCTTCTCCCCACCAACATACCCAGCATGATCGGTGTACACTGATATCTGACTGTGGCTGGGTGAGATAACATCCTCCTAGATGTTTTTGGAGGGGGAACAGAGGGTGGAGCTGCACTCGGTAACAGATTGTGAGCCATTTGGTCTGATGTTGGTATAACATCTCCTTCAGGTGTTGTCATAGGCATAACTTTGGTCAGCTTTAAGGGCACAAATCTCAGCTGGAGGTCTACAGCTAGAGAAGGTCTTGTCTGCAGCAGAAAGTGGCCTGCAGCCCATGATCAGGGAAAGAGGGTCTCTGGCGCTAACGCAGCCCGGTCACATTGTGTGGTGCAGAAGGTGGGTGTCTTACTGCCCTCTGCAGATGGTGCTGCCTCCGAGTCCCTCCCCTATGAACAGGAGATCCCCAACAGAGGATGTCCCAATACTCACCAATTGTTCCACATCAGAACAAAGGAAAACATTTTGAAATTTCCCAAGAAAAAAAAGTGCAAAATATTGTAGTTGGGATCAGTGGGGAAAAAATATTCCTTCACATTTTATATTGCAGGAAAAATGCTAGATACTTAATAGGAAGCACATGTATGCTATTAAAATGCATATTTCAATCTAGTAGTCCAGATTGCAGTCTAGTATCCTAATGCATTGATAAAATCACAATGAAGTGTTTTGGCTTCTCCTCATTGAAAATATTAGAGAAATTGATTTGTTCCTATAAAACATAGATTCAATTAAACAGCATTTTTCATCGCAATAATTTTCAGGCAGCTCCATCTGTGGCAAAAAGAATGTATGGATTACAGATGCTGCTGCTGGTCTGAATTTGTCTCCTATATAAACACATTTCTTGTGCGATGCTGCATTTGCAAATAAATCTTTTTTCCTAATATAAAATAAGGGAGAAAAAAATTCAGATTACGAGAGATGATTTTAATGTTAGAACTGTTAGAAAATAGATTGATGTGTTGTCAGAGTGAAAAAGAGACCCAGAGAGTGAAAGCTAGGGCTGAAAATGTCAGACTTAAAATAAATCTAGCCAGGCAAGTTGAATTTCAAACTGTTCCATAATGCTACAGTGACACTCTGAGCAATAATTAAGCTCTCTATTGTTTGCATTCAGTGAAGAATCTTTTAATATCCTGCAATTTATCATTCTAAAACTGAGTAGCAATATAATTCTCTTCATTCTAAATAGAGCTGTAATTGTTAAAGAAATGGTAAAATGCATTAGTAATTCACTCCAAACTGCTGGCATCGTTATTCTTGGGACATGGTTTAGTAATTTGTTGATGAGATATTGAGATTACTTCATTAAGAGGCAAAATCTGAAGGATTTCTAAACAGTGAGCAGAACAGAGACTCTCAGGCCTCCCAGTGAGAAGGTTTGGGGTCTCTGCCCCATCTCCTTCGGACACAGGGTGTTTCAGGATCAAGGTCTGCTCTTGGCCACACTGGCAGATGACTGTGTTTATTTTAGTGGGGTTATCTCAAGTGCACACTAGTGTAGATAGAGCAGAACTGGGTCCTTGCAGCAGCACACTGACTG
>KZ506301.1:182984-270184 GCA_002844005.1 Limosa lapponica baueri | reverse complement strand
TCCGTGCCTTCATACGCTACAAACTGTCAATTTTTTGAATGGTCATTGCACCTTAACATTAAGGCAGTTGAAATAGACAATCCTAATTCTCAGAAATGTCCAATCTCTAAAATGGCAGAGGAGAAATTGTCCATGGCACCTGATTTAGATATCTATCAATATAACAATAGAAACAGAACTCACATACTTCTAACATGGAGGACAGTTCTATTTTAAAATGTGACACTTACATGAATCAAGAACTGTTAAAAGGTTTTGAAAACTATACCATAATTATGCTTGAAAAGAATAATTTTTACTCTTGCTACCCTGCTTGATCCATGAAATAATAAATGGCTAAAACAATGTAGGAAAAATTCTTGTTGGGGAAAGCTGCAATTAATAGTGTAAGTAAAAAACTTTAGAAGTTTTTTCAAATCATCATTTGACCAGCTCCACAATTAAGTATAATTTGATTTTACTATATAGAACTTCAAAACCACATTAGGACAGTCAGAGAATCCAAATCTTTGGTTTTGACACCTCTTCAAGTTGTCTTTACTTTTGTTATGAATATCTCATCCATTCTAAGAAATTGGAAGTGTGATTAAATATAATTTAAAAAATGTTTAAATACTTGTTTCTCTCTTACTTGCTTTAAAAAAAATAATTTTAAAAAACCCTATGTTACTTCATTCTACGCTATCATGGTATTTTTACTCCTGCAGCTCATGCTCAAAGATTCAATCAGCTTGAGGGATGCTCAGCATGTCATTGATTTATAAAGAAGGATTTTCAAGGAAAAGTTTCTATTGCGAAATGACATAATGTGTTCTTTTGGAGTAGGGGGTAGCAAATAAGAACTGTGGTAAAGATTATTCCTGCTTGTTCCATACTGGTTGCTTTAATAGGTTCTCTTTGGACAGCTGAGGTATAAATCCATGGAAAGCATGTGAGAGCTACTGATAAAGCATAAGTCATGCAGATTGTTATATGGAATCATCTGCCACTGAAGATTAGAGTAAGCCAAAGTTTGACCAGTTTTATAGTCTTCAGTATGGTCTAGATAATTGGTTGGGTTTTATTCTTTTGTTATTTTTGTTACAGTTGTATTTAGACTCCAACTAAGAGTAGGACCTTATTTTGCTATTTTTCACTCTACAAATGTGTAGCTCATCATTGTCCCAAAAGTCTGCAGGCTAAATACGCCAACAGGAGGCTAGAAAAAAATGGAAGACACAGCTCTGAAGTGATTTGACCCAAGTTCACACAAGTACTTTCTTGCTAAAGATGAAATCCTTTTGTCCCAATGAAATCAGAAGAAAAGGAAAACTCCATCTCAAAAGCATAAATTTCTGCAATCTAGGAAAAGCAGGAAAAAGAAACGTTAAATGTCATCTTAAACATCCATGTATACGTCTACCTGATGAGCCTGCAAAGTATCATGAACTAATCTGATTTATAGTGTTATAAAAATGCCACAATTGTTTGAAAGCATAATTTATTGCAACATTTTGGTGCTGAAGTGGGGAGGTTTTTAATAGTTATACGTTGCTGTCCAGAATTGGTGGTGTTATTTGGATTTCTTGGTCAGGGATTTTATTATTTCCTTTTAGTAAAGGTAGAGGTGGGGAAGAACTCTAGAAAAAAAAATCAGTATACACCATAGTAAGGTTGGGCCATGCAGTTAAAGGGAGAAGAGGTCTTCTAATTTTTCAAAAGATAAAGAAATTGAAGTCATTACAACATGTAAATATAAATATTAATGCATATATTTAAGCTATGCTAAAAATTGCATATTTGTGCAAGACATTTCAAAAAGTTCAACAAAGCACAGGAGAAGTATATTTAGCATGATTAGAAAGACTTTAAAAGAAATTCTTCTAAACTGCTTAGTAAAACCACAGGTAGAACAGGATTTCCTGGTTTAGTTACAGTGCTCTTCCAAAGTCTAAATAAAACATAGTGTAAGGATTTTTAGTGTAGTTATTACTGAATAACTAAATTATTGACCTAGAAAAAATCAGTGGTGCTTTTAAATTCACTATTCCACACTTCGTTGTAAACTGTAATTGGAGATGGTAAGTTCTTGACAGGAAATCCCAGGAAATGCAATGCAAATCATCAATTTTGTGTGTTACTGCATTTTTTAAAATTGAAATAGTAAATAAACACAGTTTTCTTAAAGGCCTAAAATAAAGAAAAATATCATCCCAAATCTCTGCTTTTTCCCTAATTCTGACTGTTCCCAGAAAAATGTTTATCTGCTGTAGTTGTCAAAATGACACTTGAAATGACAACGGTAATTTGACAATAAAATGTCTTCTACCCAGTAGTTAAATTACTGCTTTCAGTAGTATGGAACAAAAACTTCAGGATGAAACCCAGCTCTGAAAAATATCGAAGTGTTCCAGCCTTTTTGTAAAATTCTGTACCTCACTAGATATTGACAGTATGCTTTAAATATAATTTTCCAGGGAAAAGCCACTTCTTTTCTGTGAAGTCTACACACCATGGATGTTACTCTGGCTGTGGTTTTCCAACAACATCATTCTCTTTTGGATAAAATGTACCTTTATTTCTTCTTTTCATCCTGAGTTTCTTCATGTGATTCTCAGCTCCTGTGACAGAGGTTTAGGCCATGGTGTGTTTGCATGGAGAAGTTGGTTGATACCCAAGAAAGTCTATAACAATCTCTCTGGTCCCTGACACATGCCATTACTTGCCAATGTCCAGAGATACAGCTCAGATCATCTTTGACTAAGGTGTCATCACACAGGCTGCATAAACTCACATCAAGGTTTATAAACTGTGAAAGTTAATGTCATTTTGCAGACAACATCTGTGTTAGTCTGTCATTACCAGATCTTCCATATCTTTATTCGATAATTCACTAGAGAAAGACAATACCTTTCAGCTTTACTACCTCAAGTTGAAACCTTGAGTTGTTGGGAAGAAATGAGTTTACTTAGGTTTTCATGCCTACATGTACCATGCAATTGTAACTTTTTTTTTGAAAAGCAATTGCCATTTCCAAAGACAATAGTCATAGGTTTCTTGTAGAAGAAATTCTATTTCAAAGTAGTATTGATTTATCTGAATTACTTGGGTTGGAGAAATCATCACGATTTGGAGTAAGCATCATGATTTTGAGGTTCAGCATTCCTTGAAATACTTCCAACGTTTACTCAATTATGCTGTGGTAGAAAGAATAATTTTCCACGCATCTTTGACAGCTGTCCTTTCTGTCCTAACAGAAATGGAGTACCTAACAGAATGTGACAATAATAACAGTAATGCCAAAAGACAAGAAAAAACCCCAAGGTTCAATTTCATACCGAATATGTTCTTATCAGATTACGTCACCCATTTGTAGATAAAATAAACTATATCACATTGGAGGAAAAAAGTATGATAGTTTAAAAAAGATTCTATAACAGGTTTTATAAAGATCTCAAATGAATCAGTGTTAGCTCTAATGGAAGTAAATCAGCATACCCTTATAGTCACTGCCAAAGATTCAACTACTGCTATTAAAACAAATGTTTATTAATCTATTTAAGTGCTTACAGTAAAATTTAACAATTCACTGCAACTGTTTCCTTTTAAATCAAACCATTGAAACTGGAATGCTTCAAATTTTTGCTGCTTTACACAAACTTAAGGTATATTTGAAAAAGTTATTTAATAGGTAATATTTTCAATCTTAAATCTTTCAGTTAAATAGCATTTTCATCAGCAAAAGTTTTTCCACTAAAGATAAATGCTTTAGGTCTTTCTATCTACCTGCATTTCTTTCCTGTTAACATTGCTGAGATTATCCTGTTCAACTGAGAAGAACAACTTCACTGTGGAGTCCCCTTTCTTGCAATAATTTGTATGACAATTCTTTTAAACATTTACATTTTTACACTTAAACACTGAGTTTTCTTTTTTTGTTAAGAGTATTCAATTATGAAAAGGCCGACATATTTCTGTACTTAAGAAATATTTCTAATATATAGTAATTAGGTAGTGTGAAAGTCAGATTAGATTAGAAAGTGGAGCACCATAAGGTTTTGAAATATATTTACCCTTTTAGGTTTGTATACCTTTCAGTTCTTGTAAATTCCTTTTCAACTTTCTGAGCATTCACTATAAAACCTTAAGGCACATGTACAAAACAGAAATATTTGTCTGCCTTCAGCCCTAATAACTGAAGGACAGAATTTATAAAAATGTAATCCTTCTGTTCCCAGAGGCAGTGGTCTGTATAAGGCTTTGGGCTGCATTCTTAGCAGGAAAGGGCTTAAGCCTGTCAGACTGAGGGTGGCAGCAAACAAAATCCTTATTTTTAAAGGGTCATGTGTTTATTCTTGTTTGTCAGAAGTACCTATATTCTTGATGTAGTGGCAGAGAACATTAGTTTTACCATAATGCAGCAAGGGCTAAAGAAAAAAAAATGGGTGAGTGTCTGAATCATATGTATTAATGATTTTTAAAAAGATCCAGCCTTGACAAGTCCTTCTAGAGCTCTTCACAGTCAGCCTTCATTATTATGCTCATGAATGATGCAATGTCAGCCTCACTATTCACCCTCTTTTTCTCTTTTTTTTAATGAATATTCTTGACTTCAGTACTCAGTGGGCATTCACTCCTTGCTTTGTGAAAACTGGCTTTTAATTCCTATCTGTTGTTATCCCATCTTCAACCAGTTATTTATTTAAGGGAGCATCATTTTCCTTATCTTGCAACAGCTTAGTATTTTTTAAAGATTTTGCTGACCACCCTGCAGAACATTGACAAGACTCACCAAATTTGCTCTTCTATGCTCGTTTACTCCTGTAATGAACTCCAGTACATCTGTAAGGCAGGAATGTCCTTGCAAAAGCAGTATTCCTTGTACCTGTCTAAAAACTCCTGGACAGCAATTTAAGCCTACTTCTTCTGCATGTTGCCAATGAGTACTGAGAACAGTTTGTTGGCTTTTTTTCCCACTTATAACACCACTTTGAGTTTGGTTTTTTTAAGACTGTTGGACTTAAAAATGTTTTTCCTTTGATTAAAAGATTTCTTCTCCTTGCTCCATTTTCTCTGTGCCTTTGTCTGTTTTCTGATTGCCTATATAGTGGAGAAAGCAATGGATTCACTGCATTTACACTCTCCATTCTCTTTTATACATATAGCCGGGAGTAACTCACACAGAAGAGTAACAGGTCCTTATATTCCCTTATCTGACTGGAGGTTAAATGGCTTACAGTGAAGTCCTTAAAGAAAAAGAGTAGTTACCTAAATGAGTTCTGTATTTAATTTCCTCTTTGTCAGTCTCCCATTATGAGTGTCTGTCAGGTTTTCCACTGCATCAAAGGAATATTGATCAATTTAACTGTGCAATAGCTTATAAAGAAGCTGTCACAGCAGTAAAGACAAATATTTTAAAATCTGAGTTTGTGTATCCTAATATAAGTCATTAGTCTTTCAGCCTGTTTTGTAGAATTTAGTAAGTATAACCTTAAGTGACCTTTGATTGACGAGACTGCAACTGTCCCTTATCTTACCTCTCAAGAACTTGCACAAATGCTTCATTTAATTACTGACCTTGCATGTGCTCTGTTTGGAGCTCTTCCTATCTTAGGAGTCTAGGGAGGGAGTTGGAGTTGCTAGCACTTCAAAGGTTTGGGCTTGAAGTATTACTTTTCATTCTCTGAATTTACCTTTTATTCCCTGGCAATTATGTTAGTTGGTACTAAATAATCAGTGCAAAGGTATTGTACCAAGCCAGTCCTACTTTGTTTTCTTTCTCAATTGAGAAAATAGCAGTACCTCAAGCTTGAGAAAGAAGAGTCAATTAACATGCATCTGTGAACAAGTATTATCTGTTTTCATTGATCCAGAAAGTATGTTTTGAATGGGTGAAGAAGTGACAGAAAACATATCCCAGGGTTGTTTCCTCCCTGACTCCCTTCCCTTTTGCATACAATTTAGTGAGTACTATTTTCCAGAATTTTAATTCTTTGTTTCATTCATACCATCTTTAGCAAGTACTAATTTGCTGAAAAAAATACATAGGATGTATCCTTTCTACACATCAGTGGGTTACTAAGGAGTTCTGATACATTCTGGGACATCTTTAGGGAACTAGAAAATGCCATAGGATTTAATGAAGAGAACATTATCATTAATGCATTCCAAATTTGGTTCCTGTTTGGTTTTAATCAGAATTGTTTAGTTATTGTAGCATAGTATATTAAATGAAAATCTACTGGGTACTTCACATTATACCACAGCGGGAAATTATTACCAATTTTCATAAAATAGATTTTATTTTATTCATTAAGCATGTATGTAATTTACTTGTTTCTTTTGTTAGTGTATTACTTATGACATTTTCAATGAGACTTTAGGGGTATCCTTTCATTAATGTACATTTTATTTGAAATAGAACCATTTAGTTTTACTCCAGGATAGGCTATTCCTAAACAGGACCAGATATAATGGGATATGCAATAGCAGAAACGTTACAGGTACCTTCAGAGCTCTGTTTCTCTGAGTACAGTATCTAGGACTTCCATGTATAGAATATGTTGAATGAAACACATGCACTTGCATGACTGTCCTCGTTTGAGGTAAAACAGAACCAACTTCAGTAATTTTACACCTTAGCTAGGCCTCTTCTAACTCTCTGAAATGAACAGCATATTGTGGGGAAAACTGCTCGTTCTGAGTGGTAAGGCCAATGTTTGTATTTCATGCCAAGAACGGTATGCAGAGAGGCTCTTGCTTATACTTATTGCTATAACGACCAAAGTCAGCCAGTTTCATTATTTGCCCCATTGGAGGGTCAGAAACACAAAAGCATAGCGGGGTCACACCTGTGGGGAGGAGCGAACAAGACAGGTGACCCAAACATGACCAACAGGGGTATTCCATCCCATCTGTTCCCTGCTCAGTATAAAAGCTGAGGGATCAAGGGGTCAGCTCTTTTTCTTCAATGGCCGATGTCCGAAGAGGACTCTGTCTGTTCGTCTGCCTTTGATCCAAATCCGTATGTTCCTGACTCCAGAGCTGGAATCCAGTTCCCGTGTGTCGCTGAGTCCAGTCTGGGACTTTCCCAGTGCCCGCCAGTGACATCATCCTGGGAGCTTGATACGGTTTTGTATATGTTGTATCTATTTGATAATTTTCTTCTTTTTGATTTTAATATTAATACTTCATTAAAGTAGTTTATTTCATTCTAAACTTCTAAATCTCCTTATCTCTTCTCTCTTTTGGTGGGGGGGAAGGGCTATCTGTCATTGTGGTTTAGGCCGATTCGGCCTAAACCATGACAATGACCATATGTCTATGCTGGGAAAAAAAAGCATTTCCCAAATCACTAACAAGAGAAGGAGAATTTGTAGCCAAAAAAGTGTTTGTCACAAGTCGCATCCAGTCTCATCATCAAGCCAGGTGACTTTTAGAGTTTTTAATCTGGATGTTCTTTCCCTTGTGTTGAATTGCTGCTTGATTCAGCTCTGTACTGTTCTCTTCTTCAGGCCCTTTACGTCAGCATCCCTCCATTTTCCCTATTTACTTCCTTTCTATGTTTTCATAGGCTTTTTATTTCTTTCTTTTTGGTTATTTTCCCCCTTTCTGTTTTACCGTCATATAATTCCTTCTGTCCTACTAAAATTTCACCTCAGGAAATAAACAAGTATGCACAGCTGCCAAAACAAAACAAAAAGGAAATCACACACTCCTGTGAGTCTGTCAGACTTTGACATTACATACTCATGTGAGAGTAAAAACCAGGTGGTCATATTTTTCTTCCTGTGGAAACAGTGTTGTGCTATTGACAGTCAAAACTGTGAGAAAAGCAAGCATTCCTTGCACAAATCTTCATGGAAACTCAGTTCCATTTTCTTTTTCCCCAGTTAGTTAAAAGCAAGTGATCTGTAATCATTCTCTTTAAAGCATATTCTTGCTAAGATATACTGAATTCTTCTTGGCAAGCATGTTTTTATGTGGTGGGATAGACTTAAGTCAAAAAGCAGCACTTAACTACGAGAATTAACCACTTCTACGCAGTTTTGTGGCCTCCCAATACCTTCACTGTAGTGGTAGAATAGCTATGGAAGGCAGATAAAGACTTCAACATACTTTTTCTTCAGGAAATGACTCAGTCATTGATAAAATCAAGTGAGTAACTACTGGTTACTTAAGTTGCCTTGGAGGTATTCGGCAGTCTAAAAGGGAGAGAGAAGACACCTCGATGCCGGTAAGGCAGTCTTCTGGCTTTGAATAAGTTCTGCCGGATTGGACCGGACTCTGGATTGGAGTGCAGTTCAGTGATGAGAGCTAACAGAGATGGGCTGGGTTGGGTGGCGCAGTGAAACAGTCTGACTCCAAGAACAGCCTTGAACTCCCAGATAACTCCCATTAGCTAAGCAGTGGCAGAAGTGAATGATGCATGTGTAGTGAATTGTAAGTCAATTTTCGAGCAGCCTACACAGGTTTAATACAGTGGTATTTAAACTGGTAATTGGACTGGGCAATATTAAATCTTTTGCTTAGGTTCCAATTTATTACAATAATAATAAAATCTTCTGGTGAGCATGCTTGCTCTGCATAGCACAGGCTGATGGAATGTCTAACTATTTCGGTTATTTATGGGATCATGGTATTTATGGGGTCTTTTCTTTGCCAGAGGGAGTGTATATTGTTCATCAACAACAGGATTTTTCAAAATTTTTGAGGCTACCATGTTAAACCAACCCTATGAGCAAAGATGGTTGAAGGGAAAGCTCTACTCTAACTGGTGTGGTCTACATGTTGAATGGATCCCTATTTGCAGTCTCTCTAAGTGACACACTGGAGAACAATAATTAATAATCTGAACTCTGACAAATATGTTATCAAAAAAGGTTGACTTTCTGTGGCCATTAATGCTGTATACTGATGATAATATGAGCATATTGTAGAGTAAAAGGACGTATATTGTTGCCGTAGATATTTCATATTGATCAAAGTTCTCTGTCCCAAGAAATTAAGTTATTGAAGCGATTTTCAGTGATTTTTCATTTTGATAGGAAATATGCTATGTTGTTATTGTCCTCCTCTTGTTTAGCTGCACATAACGATGAAGGATTGAGAGCTATATGTTTCACTTGCATAAGAAAGCAGTTTGTTTTGGGACAGTACTCCTGAACTTTATTTAGTCTTTATTATTACTTTTTAATAAATATTAGATGCAGTATGAGACAAATCTTACAGAAAATATTAATTGTGAAGACTAATTCAAAATTAACCTTGAGGAGTAATGTACAAAACAACTCTTAATGACAGGTAATCATTTATTTGCTATTCCATTACAAGTTTTACTTAAGACTTACTGTGGGACCAGGAAAGTAACATTTCTGTTTCTTAGTTTTTCTTGTTCCAAAAAGCAGAGGTGACAGCATTCAATGCTTTCGGATATGTATTAAAAAAGAGGAAAAGGTTGCTGGAGTGAGGAGAGAAATAGCAAAGTAGGTAGACATCAGGAGTATATGCTCTTACAGGGAAAAAAAAAAAGGAAAAAAGCTGTCATTATGGTATAATAGAGAAAGTGTTCTGAGATGGATCTTCAGTTGATTTAAGTCATCAAGATTCTGTTGGGTTTATGTGTGTGGGCCCATTTATCCTTGTTGAGGTGAACTATGAGATATATTTTGGCCTGACTAGATTATTGTTTCAAATACTACTTCACCATAAGAATTAATGTCTGTAGAAAACTGCCAGATTTTATTCAGAAAAAAAACCAAATTAAAAAAACTTGGTAAGAAAGTATATATTCTAAGTTAAAAGAGACAGTAGGATCTTGATTCTTATGACTCTTTTTGACAGGATCTTTATTGTCAGAGAACTAATGTTTTCAGATGGCATTTTAGTATTCTGAATAATCCCTCAGATGAGCTTCACTTCACTATAATACATTAATCTGTGCTACCAAATACAGGCTTGTACATGCAAATAATTAAAAATGATTACTGTAATTTGAAAGCCAGCTGCATAGTATGCTCTTTCAGGGGCTAGACATGTGTGCACATTTTTTATGTATATAAACACTTAAACATTTATTTTATGTATCTATAAAATATTCATATTTGTTCATTTATGTATAGAAATGATATGTTATTTAACGAAACACAAAAGTGTGAAAAAGTCTAAAGGCAATTCTTCATACAGGACATAGCATAGTAGTGATACCTCTTCCTTTTTATTTGAGTCCAACCCTCTAATCTCCCCATTTATAAGCCTTTAAGGTAAGGTTATGGTATCTGATAGCAAGTAAATCAGCTTTTCTTAAACTTGTGCGATATATCTGTGTTATTCAGAACTCCAGGACATACAATAATTTAACTCAAAACCATCATGAAGCTTCTAATAGAAAATAGCCTTGATTATGATAAATAAGAAATGAGAATAAATAATAAGAGAGAGAGATAAATAATAAATGAGAAATAAATAGTACATCTAGAAAATTGAAAATAGACACAGAAAATACAGATTCTTTTATATCTTAATTACAAATAAATCACACCATTCTTTTGACTTTAGGAATGGTCTTTGTACAAACTTTCAAGTTTTCAAAAGCTTTCAGATTCTCAGTTTAGGGCTTCTAACATTTAATTATGTATCTGAACAGCAGCTTGGCTTCTGCTCTCTCCACCAAGTTGAGCAGCTAATGCTGTATCTCATAGAGTTTAGCAGTGTGGAAGTTTAGGCTGCCACTATATATACGTGCCTAAATATGATTGATAGTAACCCATTTTTACAGTTCATGTGTTGAAGACTATTTTTGCTTTTGTTTCCATTTATGCACTGTTCTGTTTACTGGTTTAATACAGAAGTCCCTCAAGAGACTTTCTCTGTCTTTTGGAATTTCTAGAAGGCCTAATCCTTTCCAGTGCTGAGTTAACAGTTGATGCTGAGCAGGTCCAAGGGCTACAACAAATGCTTTATCCAAATACACATTGATATTTAATGAGTTCTGTGAATCATATTTCTGGAGAGTAAATATAATTCTGTTCCTTGTTAACAGGGTAAACTGCAGGAAGTATCTCCTGAGGTGTGGTAGACATCAGGAATTTCCCTGTGTAGTGAGGCAATTTTTTGAGCATGAATTATGCCATAATGGGTATTTGTCCCCTTGAATGTTTGTAAATGAATCTACAAGTGAGATTCTTCTGTGCAAGACCGAACTCAAGAAGTTATGAAAGGGATGAATTTGACTTTCTCCTTGCCAAAATCTTCACCCACAGTTATGAAGACCTTTTTGAAATGAAGAATCAGTTTCTTTATGCCCATTTCTGATGATTGAAAAAGTTGAGCAACTAACTCAGAATTACTAGAATATGCACTCGATAGGTGGCAGACTCTGGTACAAGCTCCAACTCCAATTACAGCAGGAAGCTCCTACAATGTTATGGGGTATTTTTCAGTGGATGTCTTTCCTTCCCTTTAGTAACTGTTTTACTTTTTATTAAAGATATATACTTGTGTATTAATATAATCAAATAAAATGGAGATTTTTTTTTTACAAGATCTTTAGGTAATTTACATGTTTCCAGTGTTCTGCTATGATTTTGGCTACATGCCACAATCAGTAAAATATATTTTACTTTCTTCTTTATCGTGCATACTGACTTCACATAAATTCTAAGGAGAAAGAATATCTTGAGCCTGAGGACAAATCATTCTACTGGATTTTGTTGATTTAGCATGAAAAGAATGGACAATGGCCAGAACATAATATATAGGGAATGACTCTTTATTTCAACATTTGTAATTGTCAGAGACTTTGTGATACTAATTACAGCAATATAGGATGTTTTGAAGTAAGACCACTATTAAAAATAGAGTTGTTGGAAGCAGATGTTAATGAATAGATTGTTACCAATATTTTAAGTCTAAATGAAGGAGAAAATAAAATAAGAGGATGAACAAGAGGAAGCAGGATGCTACACTGAGAAAGGATTTCTGTGTAAGCTGAAATCATTAAACTCTGAAACCTACCTTTTCAAGGTCCTTCATGTAATCCATTATCTTTCATTCCCCTTTCGTACCAGAAAGATGTCAGTTTGATGATAGATTACACATAACAATGTCATTACATTGGCTTAACATGACAACTGGGACTCATTTGAACTTTTAAAAACTTCTAATCCCTAAAATAAATTATGAAATGAAGACTTTTTAGACATAGAAAATAAGTCACTTGTTAGAAAGAATAGGTTTCTCCATAGGTTTTGGAGAATTACACTTTTCTGAGCCTTTTTTTTCCTTTTTTTTTCTTTCCTCCTTCCCTGATGCATATAATACATTTAGCGGGAAATGCAGTCCACATGTCCTTTGGCTTTTTTTTCTTATGCTGAAGTATTAATTCCCACTGTAGATAACAACTCATCTATAGATTTTAATTAAATTTATCAGAACCAAACCAAAAACTTTGCTCTAATTTTGAGTAGAAAAAAAATCTTAATCATCCTCCTATCTGTTTTTACTTTAATTTATTTCATACCTTAAGGTTTTTTTGGGTCACTCTTTCTCTCTTACTCATCTGTTGAACTGTTTTGATTCATTCCTTGCAAGACAGAAAATCTGATTTCAGGCAGCTTGGCCAAAATTGTTTTTTCTTGTAATGTACAGATATACAAACACATAAAACATCAAAATATTAAAAGTGTGGTGTAGTGTTGCTTTTATATAATGATGATCCACTTGGTGGAGGCGTAATACATTTTGAAACTTTGAATGACAGAGACAGGTATGGTCAGCTTTTGTCTGCATTTGTAGAAAACTTACTGTTCTCTCAAACCACTCCTTATGCCATTTTATCTGCATTGTTTTTTCCTAATGGCTGATTTTGAGTTTTCAGAGAGACATATAGCAGACAGGAAATAGTAGACTTAGGGATTTGAGATGCATTGAAACCACATGCATCCAGCCTCATTGGTCCCAGCTTGCTCAGCATTTGCATTTGCAAGCACAACCTTTGAACTGTTGAAGAGTGTAACGACTGTGCCTTCTGGACAGTGGCCACACTGCCGAAATGGAAGATCCTTATCTTGAATATTCTAGTCCTTGTTCACTACTGAAGCAGAGCCTCTTCAGGCCAAATACAGTTTCCTTCACCCAAGAAGCAAAGGCAAGGAAGGTTGATATCTCTATGCAGTTAGTGAAGAATGGAATTCTGTGGATCAGCTTCAGGAAGAAGACAGGTTAAGCTTCTGCTTTTAATTGCTTTCTGGAGCAGTATCTTCAAGGATATCTTGTCTTTGGAGTGGTGCCTGGGTGCTCACTGAGATTTAAAAGGCAGAGGGTGTTTTCCAGTTGTTCCCATATTTTGATAGCTGCAGAACTTCTTTGGAGCTTGCTGGTTGCATGCAGTAGTTTGTTTCGGGACAACATTTGAATGTGTTAATGTAGCTTCTGCCACATTTATGCTTTTGACAAAGGAGCTTGTTAATGTGTGTGAGAGTGGTGGCCAGCTGCATGTCGACATTTAGGCATTCTGGATATTAGGGGACTGAAAACTGAATGTGAAGCTGGAAGTACAAACGTAGAGATTTTTTTAGATCCTCTGCAGCTGGAATTCTGATGCAGATAGTGTGCATACTTCTCTTACTTGTTACTTATTAGTGAAGCATCCTGTGCATGTGTCTTGTACTGGAATGTGAATGTACTTAACGTCTCTACCAGGAAATGTATGTTGTCTCTGAACACTATAATGATTAGATAAAATGAAAAGGCCATTCCAAGTAGTTGTGACTATACCACATACTAGGTTTGGTGGTTTTTTAATTCTTAGTATTAGAGTTCTAACTCTGTAGTGTATTGTAAAGTTCAGCAGATTTCAGGAAGATTCAGATTTTTAGTCTCTTGGCTTTATGAATAGATATAAAATGTGTATTCATTTTGGAGCTAGTATTTTAAAGCTTCTTACAGATTTGCATGATGATTCAGTTCCGTTTTACCATTTTGCTGAATTAGCATAGTCAGTAAGGAAATAACACTTGATTTAATCAAAACCTATAGTCTTTCAGATTTCCAGATCTGCTTGAAGTAACAGTAATGTGTGTGCAAAAAAGTTAAAATGAATAGCTTGATGGATGCCTTCAGCTTTGAAATTTGTTACCTAGTGTTAGAATAACTGCAACTTACTCGACTTACAGGCTGCTTGCTTTGCAGAAATATTTCCATGGGGGAAACCATATTCTATGTAGTCTCTTCTAATATTTTTACTTGCATGTGACTGTTTCTCAATTAGCAGCCCATATGCTTTGGCAATGTGTGTGGGGTATGTACTCCCATTATTTTACATTTCTTGGAAAGGACATCTGCAAAAGGTAGGCTAAAGGTGTTCATTTTCACTTGAGAAGGGATAAGAGAAGCACACTGACGTTTTAGTATACAGTTTGTGCTGACACATTGCCCACTTCACAGTTTAAGGGATATCTTGTCTATGTGAACAGGTGCTCCAGATAGCCTGAAGTTAAAGAAAGCCTTATCAGAGAAGGTTCTTCGAGAAGCAACCTAATTATATCAAACCTTTCTTCCATTCTATGTTATTTGAAACTGAAATGGAAAGTGTTATCCAAATAATGTTCTGTTAGGATTAAATGTCTTAAAAAGTAGACAGCAGAGCATAAAAATCTTTTTTCTTCACATATCTGCAAAATTTATAGACCCCTGTGAATTCTTTTTAAATGTAAATGTTGGTACACACAAGTGGAGATGAAGGAAAAACAGTCTCTGAAAGATTCTGGGGGAAATTGTTCCAAATGAACATCAGGTTGCATGGGTTTGTACTGGAAGGTTATTTCCTATTGTTGAGACGCTAAGAAATCTTTTAATAGGATTTTTCAGGGGTCTAAACTGAAGATTCTCTTACACTCAATGTCTTCTTAAGGGCAAAAAGTAAACCACTCTTACCTATGTAGAGCCAATAATTTCTTCTTTGTGTAATTGAAATCTTAACTGGCTAACCAAAGAATATTCATTTCTTCAAATTTGTTACAGAAAAATAAAGAAAAAACAAACAAACACTAGGAACCCTGTAGTGTAGAAAAAAATCAATAACAGCAATACAGTAAAATTATTAAATGTGGACTTCTTGGTATCTATGCGTTTATTTGCTGTTGTGTTCACCCTTCCACTTCCCCTTGGGTTCTTACAGTTGACAGCTTGAATTTGGCATGCAAGTTGTCAGGATTCTGAGTCCATAGCTGGGAACAGTATGATGTTAATGATAAGTGCGTCCTCACTGTAGGATCTGCTTAGAGTAATTTTTATGTGTTTGCTAACACATTTTGCAAATTTTGCTCTTTCTTTGTGTGTCTGGAAGTCCATATTAAAGTTGAATTTACTATACAGGAAGCGTGTTGCATATACTGGACACCTCTGTTTGTTCTCCTTGTTACCCTTAGCTGGTTTTACCCAGCTCCATGTCTGCATTCTTTTAATTGATCATAGTCGAGTTGTTTATGGCTCTGGGCTCTCTGGAACCACCCTGTGCCACTTCTCTTATCATCCTGTGCCTGTGCTCCTCTACATTGCATTCCAAGTCCCAGCTTTTAAAGCCTCCTCTCTCATATCAGGCCTGTACCCCATCATGTTAGAGCCATGAATACTTCGTTCTACACAGAACAACTACTTGTTACAACTGTATGTATAGTATTAGTTATACAATACAAAGATATGCAAAAATAAAACAAACAAGGCATAGCCACCTAGTCAATTGAAAAAAATACTGGTATGTCAAAACGAGCTAAAACAAAGCTCCAGGCAGGTCAAGAAAAGTTCAAAGTAATCCTGACAAATCTCAGTTCTGAGGCCTTGCAACATCAGTACAAAAACCATAGTCTATTCCTAGTAATACTGTAGTTAGTGGACTATGGGGCTATACTGCTTCTCTGTAACGGGGCTGGAGGGGGAAGAACGTAGTTTCTGGATTCCAAAAAAGGATTCTCAGGTTGCTCTTTTTATAGCCTGAAGAGACAGAAATCTTTTAAGCATTTTTAGTCTTGTTTCATCTTTTTCTGAAGTATAGGCATTTCCTGAACATGTTTTACTAGGATGAAATAAACTCAGTACTAAGCATTTTTTTTTTCCTTAGCAGTGGCATTCATATGCCTTACTTGCCCTCTGAACAGAATAGCTCTTGAATTTATAAAACTGTCATTTGTTGATATATTTTGTATGTAAAATATTCTTCCGTCAAATATTTTATACATCACACAAGCCACAGGAATGAATACTTATATAAAATGTTCCTTATCTAAACATCTTAGAAAAATAAGTAAGGCAAAACGATAAGGTTTTCCTTTTAAAGCATGTAATTGGCCTATCTGTATTTGCAAGCATGTGTACTTTTACAGAAGTTTTAGTCAGTCTTTGAATGATGAAAAGCAGACACTGTTTGGAACTCCTTTAATTAACACAAATGTTTTTTGCAGCATATGCACCAAACTTCTAAATCATAATATTCTCCAAGCGCTGTATATATATAAAAAATATGTGTGTGTTTCTTACATTTGGCAATAATTCATGCAAAGATGTAATGATTTATAGCTGGAAAAATGTATTACAGTTTTCTAATTCACCCAATAATCAGTACTCAAAATTCACAATTTTGATTTTAATTCCACCCATCGGATGCAGAGTTGTTGCAAATTGGTTTTAGTGATCTTGGTCATCTATCTCTGTAACACCATGGTTTAGCCAGAGTAATTGCTGTAGGCTGAGACTGTTCTCAGCCCAAAACAGAAGAGCTGGACTTTTAGCTTTCAAGACAGAAACAGTCCGCGATTTATACTTTCAGGTTTATCTCAAAACATATGCTTTAATTAGATACATAAAGACTATATGACGTGATTTAAAACACCACAACCAGGACATGAACTGTCTTGTTGGGAGGAAGAAAAAAATGCCTCAATCTTGCAAGCTCATCTAGATTGCAGTGAGATGATGTGTAACTGCTGATGCACAGAGCAGTTATCTCTAACAGACCTTCCATACCCACCTAGGTCCTTGAATTGCTTTAAGTCTCTGAACTGGGGTTTGAGATTAAAAAAGTAAAACAACTTTAAAAATATGTATATATATATTTATATATACTTAAGCAGCAAATATTTCCTTTAATCTTCCTGTCTTCTTGCAGCAGATGATTTACATGTTTTCCTCAAAAAAACCTATAAATGTATAGTTAAATGTTTGAGCAGCCTCACTGACTGAGGGAAATAAATTTGGGTCTGCAAAATTTCTGTGAGTGCAGCATGGAAACATACAGATCTTGGGGTTTTAAAGCAAATAATATAAAACAGGATATTATCTTATTTAGAGCTACTACTTTCTTTTGAAGGTAATAATTTTAAACATTAAATGTTCATATGATGAAATATCTTGCTACGCCTGTTTTTCTGTGACTATACCTTTTTAAAATGAAGTTTGAAAGATAATGCTTAAAATATTTGTAAATGGCCTTTAATTTTGCACATTGTACTAATATAATTTATTGGTTTCAAACCTCCCCTCTAACTAATTTCAAAGCAGAAACAGCGAGGATTCTTGAGTGATTTTTTTTTTAAGAGCTAAGGAGTCCATCATCTCTCCTCCAGCTTCCCCTTGAAGTTTGACTTTGCAAGCTGAAAAAAAGGTCGATGATAATACTATTAAGTACTGAACTTTTTGAAGTTTAAAACTGTTTTAGAATACATATTCAGTTTACTATTGCACACTACCAACCACCTGCAGGCAACAAAAAGAAATAATAAAATTTTTAAAAAAGCACATGCTGAAGAAGTTATGTAACTACCTATTCTATGTGACTTTGAGAAGACATTGGGTAGATGGTTTACATAACTAATTCTGTTTGCCAGATCTGCCAGGTGATCTGAAGGCAAACATATATTAAAAACTGAGATTTTGGATGGTATAACCATATCTAGCATTTAAAATAATACCAGAACCTCTTGTCTGAAAGGCCTGGATTTTTCCTTAATTCTACTTTTATGACTGAGCTCAAATCAGAGTCTTTACTCTGCATACAATGAATTCAATTTTTAACTGAATGCTTGTGGCCAGCTTATTAGATTTTTTTCTGAATTTTGTTAGCACTCTTTAGGTATTCACATTATTCACATTGATTTTTCTCCCCCTTCCCCCCCCCTTTTTTTAATTTCTTAAAAACCCCAAAACATTAAGCCCCCTACAATCTTGCTTTGGAGGGTAGAAGAATGAGGGTGGGCTTTGTTTTTTCTTTTTTTTTTTCCTTTTTTTTTTTTCCTGGAGCGCAGGAAAGCCACTAGGTTGCAGCCAGTCAGAATGCATTTTATTACAGTTACCATGAGAGTCTTAAGTGCCCACTGGGGACCTAAGAGCACTCAATGAAAGAATCATATTGAGATCTGCTGTGGAAGCAAAAAAGAATAAAAGATGCTTTGGATGCTGTAAAGGTAAATTGATCTTCACAGTGGCAAGTGACAGCAACAGATAAGGTCACAGAAAATTTTACCTTATTTAAAGGTGATGTGCAGAAGGCATAAGTAAGTATGGAATTTAGCATTGCGTCTTTGACCCAAGGTAACTAATCATCCCTCTCTATGCAAACAATTGACACAAAGCTACATTTGATCTGGGGTAATGGGGACTCCAGCACTTCCATGGTAACAGAAGTTAAGTCTTTTCACTTCTATACACATGTACTTGTCAGTCAGTATCCAGATAAAGTTGCCAATACTTCTGAGCATAACTTTTTTTTTGAGTTACGTCCAAAGCAATCTACAATTTTCCAGGTAAGCATTTATGAACGTGAGTCAAAATCCATATTCATTTTAAATAGGCGTGAAGGGCATTTTGGACTAGGCACTAGATTTTGCCAAAACTGTTCAAGGAAACTTGAAAAGTGCATGTATTCTATAAATATATTTCTTACAGGGAAAGCAGTACCCTAGCTTGTAATTTATTTCATAGAAAACTCCAAGTTCTCTTCAGGAACTAATATTTGACTCCTATTTTGGTTATAATAGATCTCTTCAACACTTGCAATTTTTCATAGACCGCCTCACAAGACATGAACCAAAGCATGGAGAAAAATGCTAAAACTGTGTTGTTGCCTATTTAATGGCTGAAAGGATTGCAAGCTAAGACATAACATTGAGAAAGTCTGTTCCATAAAAAGTGTGTGTAAAAAAAGTTTTATTAACTTTAAGTAAAAAATACATTTGAAAGACTGGAAGCATTCCTGGTTTTCACTTAGTTCTTCATTATGGGCCATACTTGGTAAAATATTTTACAGCTAAACTTTATTCATATGCTGAAGTACTTATTCAGCAGAATTAAGGCTGTTGGTACCCTGTAGTAAATTCTGTGTCCCCAGTCCTGGAAGCTATTTAAATTCTTAATGCTGGTTGATTTCATTGAAGGTTATTCTATTACTGCAGTATGTTTTCTGTGTGCTCACAGAAAGCCACATTGTTAAACTAAAATTGCATTTCCCTACATCTTTGTTTACAAGCAGTGTATGCAAAACTTTATGGCCAGATAGTAAGTCCAACAACGTACGGAGATTGTGCAACTCACAGCTGCTCATTAGCAGTCAGATTGCTTCATTTCTTAATATATTTTCGAGTAAAGCTGAAATATGTATAGGTGAACAGGAACATTTTGTATTTTGCCTCTTCATCATTCTGTATAAACATGTATTCTACTCTAAGCAAGCACATTTGCTTTTTATGCAGTTAAGGAGTCTATCCTGCCTGTATATCAAAATGTCATGTGCTGCATAATTTTAACATTGTGCAAGCTCTTTGAAAAACTAAATGAATATATTGATGAATATTTTCTACTTTGCTATTTTTCTACTTTTTCTTTTCAAATCCTTATTTAAAAGTAGGCCACTGAACCTTCCTTTTACTGAAGTAGTAGAGGATATGATATCATATAAATTCAGAAAGAATGCTTACAAAACCCTCTCTGATTCTTAACATGCACAACTTCTTCTGCCCTTCTCATGGTTCTGCAAATTCTGTCATTTACCACAGTGGTTTCCACTGTGAAATTAAGGAAAACACAGTTAATCTTTCATCTGATATAAAATTAATAGCTTATTTTCTAACATGAATATGCATTCTACTGAAAGTTTTATCACTTAAAATTAGTGTTTTAATCATATGGAAGTGTCTTACTATTTACATTGATGGAGCAGATCTGGTTTTGATTTTTTTTACCTTTTTCAACATTAACAATTAAAAATGATATTTTAATTTTTAATGCATAAATAAATCATTAATAAATTTAAACACAAGTGTAAGTTTCAGAATTGAACACAGAGGTTCAAAAATGTAAAAAAAGAAAACTTTTAAAATGTTATTGGTGATTTTAGCAGTGGGATAACCTAAACACTGTTTAGCATAATCACAATAACCTGCAGGATTGTTTGAGGTTATGCAGAGGATGAAAGTGTTTGTCACAGATAAATATGCTACATGTAAAATACTAACTTTTGGTACTTAGTTCTGTGTTGTATGCACACACATGTAACATCTATCCTGCTTATGAAAATGTTTGTTTCTTTTTTTGCTTTATTCAGTGATGTGACTATAGATCTGTTTAGTACTTTCCGGCTAAGTAGATTGACTAGATCATAGAAACCAAAAATGACCTTATTTATGAGTTCACATTATTTTCTTAGGCACAAAGGATTTACAAGTAAAATAATCTAGTAGAGGATTTTGACAGTGTTTTAGCTTATAAAGTTTGAGAAGTAAGATAAAAATAATTTGCTTATATAAAATGGCACATGTATCAGGACTTATTTTGACTTTTCAGAGAAGGTTAATAAAGAACTGATACAGAAAATAAGAAAACTTTTTATTTATTAGGAAAGGTTTTATGATATGTTGACAGAAGGAAATGGTGATTCACTTCACTTCAGAGATGATTAAATTTGTGTATACTGCTTCCCAGACAGATGCTTTACAGATGTAGTAAATTAAAACTGAGCTTCTCTTCATGTGTATGACAAATAGTATGAAGATAATTGGAATAATTCAGTGTTGATGCACCTGTGTATAGGAAGTGGCCTAAATATATGAAGCAATCTAAGGGGAGACCACTTTGCACTGTTTAAGTACTAGAAAAGAGAAAGACTGATGAAAATTAAGCAATGTATTCTTTAAAAAATATTGTTAAATCATATAGTAGGTCTATCATTTAGCTGTAACAAGAATCCTTAATAAATGATGTTTAGAGGGTTAAAATAGAAAAAGAAATTGAGACCATTAGCAGGAAGACTATACGTAAGGTTTAATTATTTTTTTTCAGTTGCTTCCCAAACCTGCACTTAATTCATATGCTGACTCCCTCTCTTTCTATGTCTTACTTGTTTCTCTGTGGTTCGCCCTCTGAAATATCTCAGCTTTGTCCATCTCAAGTTTCACATAATCCTTTCTTCTGATTAACTTCTGTTCTCACTCATCAAAGACAAATCCTTGTCAGTCATTGGCAGAAACGATCAGTAAAGAGAATTTCTGTCACAGAGGAAGCATTAACATTTTGATGTACTGTTTTGGCTTCTGTCTGCTCAAAAGTGAAAATACAGAACCCCTAATTTTTTGAGGGGAAATTGTTCCAAGAATACCTCAGTATACATGAGAATATTTTTCTTGAGTAGCATTAACATTAAACTGTATGTTTGCAAGATACTTCTGGTGACTGTTGAAGGCACTGGGTCATTGTCTGTTTTATCCCATTCTCCTTTATAGTTCCTGCTTTCTTTTGCCCCAGCTAAATGGGTAGATTATACTGAACATATACTAATTGTTCTTTTCATCCTGATTTTCTAGTGGGAAATATTCTGCAGAAATCCCCCTCCAGAAACCTCTTTAAATAATGGGTTTGGATGAAACCACTTTTTCTTTGAGGGGAACTTTTCATGAGTGCAGTGTAGCTACAGTATTCAGAAATTCCTGTGGGGATTAAAAAAGAAAATAGATTCTCAAGTCTGGTTATGGCCGCTTGGCTCCACTGAGATTCTGTAAATGACTTAATCCAGCCATAAATAACCAGAGGAACATTTTCCTGCAGGCACATCTGTGCCACTGATGAGCCATTAGTTTTTCCCCCAGGCTTCTGTGCTGGTAGGAGGCATGTTGAGAGTGATGCAGCTGACCTTCATCACTACAGATGAATCCTGTGCTGGCATTGGCCTCATTAAGGACCCAGTGCTGTTAGCATTAGAGTGGCCATGTAGCAGATTGTCAGATGAGGAATATCTGCTTTCTAAAGCCCATCATCATTTGCACTAAGTGGAAACTGTAGTTTGATTGTAGTTTAATTCTGAATCCTTATATATGCAAGAGTTTCTGGACTAGCCTGTAAAGTGTAGTTAATTTAATACTTACTTGCTCAGGAAATCTGTCACTTAAATATTACTCCATGAATACTTGAACAAAATCAGTCATAGTTATTAGCAAAGACTGCTGCTTAATGGGGAGAATCAGTTCTTTTAATGAAGAAATCTTCAGATGAAAATGGTAGTTAGGTCTTTGGCTGCCTCATGTGAGATTGATTCTATCCACTTAAATTTCTAAGAGCTTTCTGTCCTTCCATGACCAAGATGCAGAGCAGTGTATGCCGCACCACAGTGCCAAGTGGCTCACAGCCGACTTTGCTGTTGTTCCTTATTCCCTCTCGCAGTACCGGAACAGCCCTTTCTCAGACAAATGAAACAATCTATCAGCGTGATTGATTTTGAAGCTCCCCAAATAATGATTCTTTTGAAATGTTTTGTGTTAACCAAGAAATTCTCTTAATGGAGTTCTAGGCTAAACTGAAGGATTCTGCTGTTAGGTTTGACACAGCAGTCTTCATTCTCCAGCCTTCCTGAGCTTTGTCAGCTGTACATTTTGCAATGGTATTCCCATTGCTAAAAAGCACCCATTTCTGGACTTCACGTTGGGTAAATTCAGGTGAGTTCAGAAGCTAGACTCTTAAACCATCTTTCCTCTGTGCTTTAATCTGTGCTAACCACTCAGCAATGGTGTAGTAACATACTTTATTTTTCCCAGAGAGGGAAAAGAGCCCCAAGTTCAAAATGTTGGCTCAGAGATTAAATGACTTTAGAACTTCAGCTCTGCAACTACAGGATTCTTGAGTGATTTCTTGGGGAAATGGGCTAATCAGTGTCATAACATTCTGCAAATCCATTTCTGTTTGAAGAACAAACTACAAAAGATAGATGAGTCAAGAATAGCCCTGAAATTTTTTTCTGCACTGGGGCAAGGAGAGTTTTGTGTGTGAGAAGGAGATGGTGCAGGGTTCTTTCTGGATCTCAGTAAGAAAGGTCTGACAACAGGTGGCTTAGTGAAATAACTGTTTTAATAAGACAGAGCAAAATAAGGAATATAGACAACGAGTAAATCTTATATCCTTCCAGATGCTGGGAAACCCCGCTTTTGTGCAGCACTGGATGGACCCCATATGGATTTGCCTTTGCCACACTGCAGATCCTGTCTGTTTTGGTCATTCAAACAATTGTATAGATCACTAATTCATCAACATACAAGGGTTTCCCAGTCAGGATCACTACGGAGATACTTTGATAAGACCTAATACTGTCAAGAGCAAACTAGAAGCGCTAGAAGGAAGTGTGTAATTCAATTCATGCTGGTGCAATTACAGCTTCTGGAACACAAGTATTCACATTAAAAGGCTACAATACACACAAAAGAGTATTTTATAGATTACTGAAAATTTTATGCATGAGGAGAAAAGCAGTTCTGAATTCCCTATGGTCTAATAACTAAGAGGTATTTAAAGTAGGGTGTGATTTTACTTCTGTTAGAGACAATGACAAAAGTCCCATTGATTTATTTAAGTGAAATAATTTTTTTTGTAGAAAAGGCTGAATAGTGCCTCCAGAAAACGTATTTTTTAAGATTTAATTTAATTTAGTTCTTAAGCTTAAGTTCTCCTAACATTTCTCCATAAAATCTGATTACAGATGGATTCTTTGCTAATGCCTGTTCCATTAGCAAATATACAAATATCTCTCAGAAAGCAGGCAGACACTTAATTTCACACTGTGGTGATGGTTTTAATCTTTATTGTATACGCAACAGCAAATTATTTCACATTAGCTGGGAACAACTTGCGTTCATAGTAGGTGACAAGGCTCACGTTTTCATGACTGCAGCATACGCTGCACATTGGGGAGCTTGCCCAAAGAGCATCCATTCTTTAGCATTCTGTGACAATGTATGATCTGGATAGTGGGAGCAATATAATACTCATTCAGATGACAGAAACTACTTAAAAGGGAATGGTATGTTGACAATAGGCAATTGTGTTTGCTGACCTAGGCAGTATGATACTCATCTTCTGACTTACACTAAGTGAAGATTGTTTTGAATGAAGCCACTGAAACCACACATGGGAGATTTTTTTTTTAAAAATTATTATTTTTATTCAGGGTACATAAGATGAGGTAGTATATTTTAGTAAGAACTGTATGATACTCTAAAATCTTAATTTCTAAGCCAAAACCCTTAATTTTTTTTTTTTTTTAAATTAGATCTCCACATTTGTGTTGTATGCTGTTTTGGTCCATAACTGGTTCTGCTGACTTTGGAGAAATTGTTGTGAGAATTGTGCTCCTTCTCAATATCAGTAAGAGTATATTGACACTACAAGCAATACTTGTTTTTTGACTGATGTCTGCCAGTTCACTCACATGACTGACGCATAGACTCATCTTTGTTGTTTTCTTCCTGTAGATACATAGACACGTACTGTCACCCATGCAAAAACCCCCCCGTGGTAATTGACATTATGAGGATCTGCCATCTACAGAACATAGGTTTCCTGTGCTGTGCAGTATGAAGTTTTTTTCTGTGCGTATAATGCAAGACATCACATCTTCCCCTCACAGCCCTAAAAGCTGAAGTGATTTTACTGTATTGTCACACTGCAAGCTTGTTTTTACTGACAGGTCATGTATGTTAGTCATACTATGGAACCATTAGATAGGCTAGCTGTGGAACAATCCTTAGGCAGTCAGCAAAGCTTTGGAGAACATTTTAGATCTTTCTACCTCGTGCAAGGACGTTGAACTCTGAAGAAAAAAATGCAGTATATTAATTAAAATTTGGGTTGATATAGTAAGTGAAGCACTTACTACTTATACCCACTTGAACACCAGCTTGTGGAACTGCAGAACTAGCATAAACTTGTGGGATCTTTCCACCTTGCACATATGTAATGACTATTGGTTGTTGCAGAATTTCTGAATGGGACAGCAAACCACCATGAAGGGTCCGTAGTTGTTGCAGTTGCATTGCAATTTTCTCCACACCTGTGCAAGCAGTTTACTAATCACCATTTGAAAGCTGGCTCTACTAAATATTACACTGCATTTTTCATTGGGTTAGTGCTTGTGATTCATACTCAGGCAGCTGTTACTACCAGTTTGTGGTGTTATTCTTAAGGGGAATTCTATAAGAGTAGAACGAAAACCTAAAAAAAAATTCCTGTTTTTCAGATAACATGGTTTTCATTTGATATTGCAGCTATTAATGAAACATCAACATGGAGGGTTTTTTCCTAGAAAAACAGGCAAAATTGTCAACCACAAAAGAAATTATTCCTTCTGTTCTACAGAATGAAGTGGGCTAGTTAGATATGTTGATGAACATAAGGGACGTATGAAACCTAAGAAGTAGATACTCACTTAGCTACTTACCGGTAACAAAATGCTGACAGCGGCCAAGAATGTGTTTAGTGGACTGTGGGTAAGATGGTGCTGCCTGCAAAACCTGTGAGATACCAATAGTTACATCCGGATTGGGGATCTCTTCTACAAAATATTACAATTTATTCCAAAAGAAGAGAATTACCAGAATCAGAATCGGAGTCTGGGGAACTGGATCATTCAGGGGAAGATCCTGTTCTTGAGAATTTATACTGCAATGCAAAGGGTTATTGTACTTCACAGTGAAAATGTAAAAGTACGGGGAACCTCCTATGAATAGATCATCAGGAGACTGCCAGAGCTTCTTGTCCCTAGAATTAAGAATGTTGCCACATTGAACAAAATGTGGCAGAGCTGTTATTCAGGCAAATCTTTTGCAGCAAAGAAAGAGGAAATGTTGTATATGGGCGCAACTGATTAGCAGAAGAGCAGTTTTAAGCAAATATATAAATAACATGCAAAGCATGCAAAAAAAAAGTTAGGAAAACACTTTGTGCTTCTGTGTCTAAACTTTTTCTTTGGCTGTAGTTGTCTACATATCTTTAAAAGCTTGAAATCAGGAAGAGCTCACGGGAGAGGAAAAACAATCTATGGCATTGTTCTATATTTGTTTTGCATAAAGCTGGATACACCTTGGATATTCACCGTGACTGTACTGGACATATTATAGTCAGATATTACTCTTGAGTGATAGCAGTGCAACATACTGGTTACTGGACTAAATTTCACTGCTCAAATACTGGAATAAATTTTTTTATATCCACTCAAGTATCTTACTTTTTTAGATACATCTGCTCAGTCTTGGGTTCCTATAGTGACCCCTCAAGAGTGACTTCCCTTGATTTTGCATGGGATGTCAACAGTAAAAGGAGTTTTGATATGGAGTTGGAACTGTACTCAAAAGACCAGCTAGCATCTCCTAAACCTCTGTACTGCTGCAGCATAAACTTGAGAGTGAGTGACCTGAAACTTGTGAATTTTTTTCATATGGATTGTGCTAATAATTCATGTCTTTCACACTTTTAAAGTGATCTGTGGAATAAGCTTTTAAGTGAAGCTTCATATAAAGCTGTTTACATTTTAACTGATATAGAATCAAGCTATCACTTAGCAGTTCTCTCAAAGTGATGAGATGGTATCTGTGTGTTTTCTATTTTAAATAGATAATTTTGCTAATATAATTGAGAGAATTTTATATATCTATTAATTCTTAATGTCTTGGACCTTAGAGGCTTTGTCAATTTCTTCTTCCCTGTCAGATCCTCAAAACCGAGATGATGTGCAAGACACAATACCTAGAAAAATAAAATTTTACATATCTATCCTGGAAATAAGATTCATGAGGTTTTAGACTGTGGATCATGGATTCCCTAAACAGTAGGGCAATTTAGCAGAAACTGTATTCACTAGCTATTTTATTATCAGGCTTGTATCTCCTGGTTTTGTTTTGGGTTTTTTGGGGGTTTTTTTCTTTGTTGTTGTTGTTTGGTTTTTGTTTTTATTTAAATGATATGCCTTAGTTTAAACAAGAATTAATTTAAGGAAGTCTTCTAAATTAAAATTAGACTGAATTATCACAGAAATGCCATTCAGTAGTCATTAATAAGTAGGTTTCGTGTTATCTTCAGTTAGCTTTTAATGCTGAAATTCACAACACCTTAGTTGTCCAACAAAACTTCAATTTTCTGCTGTTTATAGTTTTCACTGTTCTGCTAGAATGGGTAGAATAGGTGTGTTAAAATTATAAAAAAATCTGATTTTTTACAGATTGGATGCAAATCAATGTCTTTTTTTGCTTGTAAGGTTTGAATATTTTCTAGAACTTATTTCCATATGTATATTCCATGCTAATATCAAGTAACAGAATTGTCTCCTTCGAGAAATTTCATTTTTATTTTTTCACCATCGACTACCCATAAGAAATGAAAATCTTCCCCAGAGACTCATGTGAGAGAGTCAATACACGCAACTAGGTTGAATTTCTTTAGCTAGGTCTTAGTTCAGGTTCTCTGTAGTTGTAGGTCCTCAAATGACAGCCCAGTTGCCTCTTTCAAGGCCTCTTCCAAAATTATACTGATAGGTGCCATAGTTTATGGAAGGTGCCATTCTTATGGAAGTGTGATCTCGTTAAGCATTTCTGTAGAAGATACTCAATGTAGCAAAGTATAGCAATCGTTTGAGTATTTTGCTTCTTGTACTGCAATAGAATACATAGACTTTTAAACTAAAAGTATCTATAGATCCTGAACTGATTATTACTAGTTAAAATCATAAATTCTAGAGTTCAACTAAGAGCTAAGCAAATCTGCTTTTTCTATTTATGCTTCTGTTCAGGAAATACCACACTGATTTTTATAGCCCTCTTGGACTCCATTTCCGCAGAAATTAGAAGGCAATAAAAGATGAACTGGTGGCATCCTACGACTACAATATCTGTAGGCAGTTTCTTCAAATAAATAATTATTGTATTTTACCTATGATTCATGGCACTTCCTTTCTCATAAAGCACTGAAAAGCTCTTCACAGTTTCAAAAGGAGAGAAACAGGAAGATTTTGAGAATACACAGTGGACTTTTTGTCTTAAGAGCCTGTTTGTTGGGTAAAAATCCTGAAATGCTAGCTAATTGCCAAAAGGCAGAAAGAAAACTATACCCACTAATTGCTGCAGTAGGGCTTGTTGAACTTTAAGAACACTAGGGAAAAAATGAATATCGTTCTTGTTCTGGTTGATTGTAAACGTTCAGATTTAGCAGAAAAGTACCAATTTAACTAATCAAGTTAAACTTAAAATATGCAAGTCCAAGGAAACAAAACAATTTTATCTTTGAGCATTATGCAAATGAGAGAAAAAAATCAGATGTAGGAAGGGATGATTGGAGAAGATGTATTATAGATCAAGTGGCAGAACGTGCAAGTTATAGAGCCCTCCTAGGAGTTAGGACATGTAGAGTAAGAATAATGTAACTTTAGTAACATAAAAAATCAAATAGTTATATTTTTACCATGACAAAGAAGATGCATATTTCACAAATGAAATAAAGAATCTGGTAGGAGACGTGAAAGATTATACATGCCTGCAATGCAGCAGAACTTCCCCATGGTCACTATTTCATAATGCGCAGTCATAGGGAGACTCATAAACTGTCTGAGCTAATGCCAGCATATGCAGTCAATATTATCAAAATTTAGAGTGTCAGCAAAATCCAAATTATAAAATCAAATTAGGAGAGGCTTTGCTGTCAACTGAGCACCTAGGTACTGCAATTTTGCAACTGCACAAAAAGACACAGATAATAGAAGCTAACCAGACCTTGAAATCAGTCTGGATCTTGAAGGTGACAGTCTCACTCTAAACTCTAAATGGTTAAGAGAGAATGAGACCCTGAGATTGTAATTTGCTACTATTCAACTGCATTAAGAGTTACTCCTTCTTGAGGACTTGAGACTCAAAGACCATAATATCAGTTTGGCAAAATGCTTTTGGTTAAACCACAGGAAAAAAGTAATGTAAAATATTATACACACTTTACAGAGTATGATGTATTATATATTTACAAGTAAAAATAGTTCTACCCATTGCTGTTACGTGTAGAAGTTGCTGACAAGTTATAAGAAATTGTCTTTGCTTTCAATGAGGACTGTTTAACTCACTTCAATTAAAATGGAGACTTCGCAGAGCAAACTTTGCCTATTTGTGTAAACCTGAGTTCTTTAAATGTAATTATTTAATATGTAACTTTCATAAACATCGGACCAACCATATTAGCCTATGAATGTTAGCCAAGGTGAAAAGGTGAAACAGCTTGGTCTTATCATTAATTAATCTGGTTATTTAATAAATAACACTTGTGATGGAGTTACAGAGATCATAACACAGAAATCGCAACATGAAAACAGCAAGAGAATGATGATCCTTCTCTCTTTATCATCAGTATATTGTCTATGAAAAGCCAATGTAATTTCAGTCCATAATTTATGGAATTGCAAGAATGGTGGAAACATACATAAAACAGAAAAATAAAGATTTGAGGAGAATAACAATTCTCCCATGAATTCAAAGCTACTTCTCTTGGTAACAGTCTCCTGAATATGATTTGGCTTCTCAAAGAGAATTCTCTGCATTTTATTTTTACCTGTTTTATTTTCTGTGCGATGTCCAGTAGCAAAAATAGGAAAAGGTAGTGCTGGAAAATAAAACAAACATTCTGACAGCATTTGAAATGTTACTAAGATTGCTTATAGTCAGTAAAGGTCAGTGAATAAGTCATTTGGAGAGTAAGAAATAATGGCATGCCTCTTAAAAATGTTTTTATTAAAGGAAATGTAAAAGCTCTGGAAAATTTTGCTGAGATACGCTGTCAGGGATTAAGTTTATTGTATTTAACTGCTGTCTTGGCAGATGGAAGTAAACTCTTAAGTCTGTTGAGCCAAACGACCTATGTGCCTGCTTGATTCTCCTCTCTTACCAACCTCTTGTTTTGTTCCACTTTTCTCTAAAAGCATATCCTAATGATTATAAAATGTTCTATGAAATGTTGGAATTTATGTCCCACAGTGTTCAAAAATGAGGTGCAACAGACAGATACACAGTGTCACCTGACACTACAGGGAAGGACAGGTTCGTTTGAGGATTCTTGGCAGAATATTACTAGGGTTCAGGAGCAGGGGGATACACAGAGAAACGTTGCTGGGTTAAGAGAACAAGTTCACTTTACTTGGGGAAGGACAGGACACAAAAGCATACCTTTAATACATGTGGTTGAGTAAAGCAGACATCTGTAGAGGCTCTCTTCCCTCATATGCTGAGTAGCAGAGCAAATGTGGAATGTAAGAGTTGTGTTATTGCATTTTGATGGAATTCCCAAAGTCAACCCTGCTATTTTACTTTCAGAGACGAAAGTGAATGGCATGGCATTTCAAATGTCATTAAGTCTGTAAGCTAATGAAGATTAACTTCTTTAAATAAGAGAAAGAAGCACAGAGTTATAAAGTGTTGAAACAATGAAAAAAAATCCTTTATTTGCACATGAAAAATAGTGGTGTTTAATTAAGTAGCCCAATAGAAGATGAAGTAATTGGCTCAACAGGCCTTGTAATATGGTATAAATTGAAAGGGACTTGTGAAAGCCAAAGGGGTAAGTGACTGATTTGGTGAAGTTATATCAATGCTACTGGAAAAAATAGGAAAATATACTCTTTATTATTGTGAATTTGTTGGCTTTTTTTTCGGTGGATAAGAGTCCAGGAAGCAGGCATACACTGAAAGGAGGATATAATTGTTTTCTGAGATCTCTAAAAGAGTTAGAAAGGTCAAGATTTCCTTTAGTTTTTGCCCTGGCATTAGTGGAAGGTTCCGCAGAAACTTTGAAGAGTTTCTGAATCAATCCCAGATAAGTAACAGTAAAGTAGGTCATCAGAGCTACC
The DNA here is from genome assembly GCA_002844005.1 of Limosa lapponica baueri. Classification (NCBI taxonomy): domain Eukaryota; kingdom Metazoa; phylum Chordata; class Aves; order Charadriiformes; family Scolopacidae; genus Limosa; species Limosa lapponica. The sequence goes on along the minus strand of KZ506301.1, from coordinate 239,031 downwards.
TCCCATAGTTTCTTAAGATTTTACTTTTCTCAAGGGGCCTTTTTTGTTGCCAGTGGTGGTGACAACAAGTCAACTGCATTGGAATAATCACTACATAGAATCCTTGCAAAACAGATACCTCTAGAAATTTTGTTCCATCCTCTCATTATTATGGTAAGCAGTCCTTCAACTCTCCAAAATCTCTCCCAAAAACATGGCTTCAGTTCATCTGCTCATGTCTGCGAGCCACCTGCATGTACATCTGTGTAGAGAATGTTGGTCATAATGGTCATCATTACCAATTGTTTTTCTGTTCTCCATTTCCAAGAACTTAATTTTGAACTGCCTTCTCTTTCTGTTTACATTGCATGCAAATATTTTGCTTGGTAACACTAAAGCAAACAGTGAATACAGCTGCCACTTGATTAGAGTTGTGTTACATGGTAGCTGGAATCTATTCAATTTAGTGACCTTAACTGGCTATTTGAGTGGAGGTTTTTTTTTTTGTTAGACTACCTAATTAGAGTTCTGGATTAACATTAGCAATGCCCTTCAGGGTGAGAGTTGAGAGTCCTTTAGTCTGACCTTTGCCACTATCCATGTGGTTACATTTTAAACTACTGTGCCTGAAGCTGGGTGGGTTACAGAGATTGCTAGATTCTGGGCAGTTTTAAGCAGTATTACACTGTATTGAGTTGTGTTACCTCATATTGTTCTATATCATGCGATTTTGCGTTGTCTGTGGATATTTAGGCAGCTGGTGGGTCTAAGTTTGATAGGTATTTAGATTCTCAGGATACATATAGATTAAATAGCCCTTGCTTTCTTTAAATTAAAGAGAAAGAAGTGATGAAATGGATGTGAAAACCCTGTTAGAAACATATCATCTCTGATGCTTCTGCAGCCTTTCTAGTTTCGAAGCAGTAGGTTTTGAATATCTTTTATGGTGTCCTAACACATTTTAAACTATATGTTTAAGGAATATGCACTTGGGAGGAAAAATTCCTATTGTTATCCCAAGTATTCTACTTTTGCAGTGAATTCAGATATTTCTGTATTTTGTCTCACAGTCCTTTGTGTATGGAGCAATCTCGAGAGGAATCAAAATCAAAAAATATGCTGAAACTTGAACAACCTCATTGGAATTATAGGAGTTGCACGCTGCATCTGGAAAAATGTGATCACAGAAAAGCAGACAGGTCAATGTGTTGCTTGGTGCAGAGAATTGAGAGGCAAAGGAAAAATGTCTATGCATGTAGCAGAAAGAAAGGGAGGTAGATTAAGAAGCTGGCAGAGTCAGCAGAGAAAGCAGCCAAGAAAAACAGATGCCAGATCTAAATACCAGTTCTGTAAGGATTGAATCACTTATTCAGCAGCCATACATTGACTGCCTACAATAATTGACATGGGTACAATGCTGTTGTCTGCTTGGGGAAGAGTTTTTGCATAGTCAGATTGAAATTATTCAGAGGTCAAAAATGACTGTGAAATCAACTGTCTATTTTTTGTTCATACAGATACTATAATGATCCAGATGTCTGCCCTTCAGCAAATCACTGAGTAGCTCTCTGGGCTATAAACATAGCTTTCAAAACACATTTGACAACTTAGATTACACATTGCTGTCTGATACTCTGTAATGTATGTATGTGTCAAAATATATTTTTTAATGTATTTGCAATATCTATTATAATCTCTTTGACGATTTATGCTGTAATGGTAAAAGATATAAAAGACTGTAAAAATATGGATTAGAATAATCACTGTTGTGTTGCTTAATCCCATATAGTTTGCAATTGATTGAAAAAGCAATCACTGATATGACATGGCATTGGTTCATGCCCAAAGTTGTCAAAGTCATCTCTAACATTTGACCGCTGTTAACTTTCATAAAAACCCAGCATGTACATTGAAGGGACCTTAAGCACCACCAAGTTTATTCCTCTGCTCCAATACAGTATGAATTGTACAACAAACTTAGTGATAACTGTTTGTCTAATCTGCTTCTGAAAGCCACTAATGAAATGGACTCTCTATTCACATTCATTAAATCAGTGCTAAAAGAAGAAGAGCACTCTCTAGAAAAAGGGCTTTGAGCTGTCAAAGCTGTGCAGGTAAATAATGACTTAGGAAAGCCTTTGCCATATAGTGCACACTCTGTCCATTGAACCGTTTTTAGTCTAGCTATACATGTAGATAGATATAGAAATAAAAGGTAAATTAAGAGCAGTCAATGGATAGGTGTTAATAATCCACAGTATTGCACAAAGTAGAAAGTAGAAATAAATTGTGTTGATTGTAATTTTTCTGGATGATGGGTTTTGAAGTAAAATTTTTTCTCTTCTTTTGAGGTTGACATACAGAATAATTTTAAGAAATGTTCCAATATTTTAGGATTATTTTATGTAAAAACTTGTGTGTTTTTTAAGATAGAAGACCAAATTGCTATAGCTCCTTTTTCAGATCGTGAACTGCATTGATTTTTATTAACAGTATGTTGGTATTACAACTGATTTGGATTCTTCACTAGTTAGAAGTAAGCAAGCTAGTAACCAACTCGGAATTTCCATACTAGATACAGGTGGGTGCTGTCAGTGAAGATTATGCAGCTTTATACAGGTAGGCACTGTATGAGTCAGGGCTACAGGAATTAATTTAGTATTAAACAAATACCCATTCATTCTGATCTTAGAATTAGGGAGACACTGATAGAAACAAGCCGTGCCTGCCACACCAACACTAAATGTTGAGAACTGGGTTTGTTTTGAAACCAGTACTGTACTGTTGTCGCTAGGATGAGTCAGTATTTTCAAAGTTACCCTAAGGCAGTTTCTTAATGCCATAATAAATTTCTAACCTTAAAGCAGGAAATAAGTATGATATCTTATAAATGAGTGGTAAATGATTCCTCTTAAACAATAATCTATTTAATAAATCATAAACCATAAAAGTAAAATGTCAAATAAAATGAAAGCTTCTACCTATTATTGATTGATAAATTTTCCTTGGTTCTCTCTGTAAGAGTAATGTGCTGACCATTATTCTAATTTAGCAACTTAGATTGTGTATATTTGAAAACTTATGCTTGCATTTTCACCTTAATGTATTGATCTCTTCTGTTTTAAACCTCTGTGAAGGTGTTGAAGAATGTTACTAGATAGTTATGTTTCAGCTGAGATGTGGATAAAATTCAGTGCAGGATAAAGTCATTCTAATGTATAGTTTGTAAAGTACATTAGGACTGTATAAGAGAAAGAACTATATGAAAGTAAGCCATCATTATTATTAATAGAAAACAGTATTAATAAAGAAAGGAAAATAAAGAAGTGATATATGGCCAATGATAAACTGAAAGATAGTGAAATTAGATACTAAAGTCAGATTTACCACTCTGGAAAGCAATCAAAGACAGTTCATGATTTTATTCAATGGAAAGCTTTGTGTTACTTCATGTCATCAAGGTATAGGAAAAATATTGTGTAGAGGAAAACTTTCCATGTGAGAAATTAAATTGAAAGATGAGTGGATTTGCACAGTTATGCAGAACAAGTTTTAAAATGAAGGAATTAGTATTGCTTCTCTGTGTATAAAAATGGAAGATTATGACTGTGTCCACATGAACAGTTTAACTGGATTTCCATTGCTCAGCAAAGTCGCAGTTCATCTTGTATGCACGTGAAAAGCTTTCTAGAATACAGTCCAGACCAAAATCTTGTCAGACTAGCCAGCTTGATGTATGTAACTACTAAGAGATTAAGTGTTGGCCAAGGATACATCCGCTAAACAATCATGTGCAGCAGAATGGTTGCTGTTGGGAGACAAAAATATGGAAAGAAAACTTTCATCTTAAATGGATATAAAACTTTTTTTAATTTTATTTTTTAAAACTTTACCTCTAGAATTTTCCAAGGGTCAACAAATCTTTACAAAATTTCTATACTTCTTGTTATCTTTGTAGAGAACGGCAAGTTTCTGCTCTCAGTTACTTATCTAAAACTGATTCTAAATAATGCAGGGGACAGCGTTAAAAAGAGAACTTGAATCCAAGAAAAACTGTTCACAAATTAAATCTGATACCTAACTGGAAAAGTATTGTAAATTTTTAGTTAACAAGTAGAAGAAAAATAAGCAGAACAGGATGTGATTTCAGCACAACTGTAAAACCCAATGCATACAGGACAGAATCTCTGAGAAGCTGAGTGGTAGAAATAACAGGGGTTGAAAGCTCTGTCAGACAGGCAGAAGGAAATATGGTCTCTGTAGAGATTTTGGGTAATACATAAAAAAAAAAATTAATTTCCCTTACAAAACTGGTAGGAACAGAAGAAAAGTCGCAGGTTAAAAAAAGTCTTAAGAATTCCTGGAGTAGTTATTTAGACTATATTAAGTTAATAGAGTCAAAGAGCTTTGAAAACTCATTTACAATTTCACTTGGTGACAGTGGGTAATGGCAATTACAGAACTTAATATACTTTTAACACCTGTAGTAGCTGAAGCCAAAGGCCATGTTGTGTACTGTATCCAACGGCATCCATAAGTGAATGACTTGGAAAAAGGAAGATCAGGAGAAGGTTATAATACAATACTTCTGCCTAATGTTAATTTCAACCTCCAGCTATTTTCACTTCAGAAATCTCCTGACTCTATGTGGTTCTCTACATTTGTAACCCACAACAAATTTCTCTTCCACAAACCTTTTCAGTCTCCCAATCAACCTATATGAACTTCTAGGATACACATCAGTTTTGGCAAGGTCTTTTGCATCTGCTCTTAATAAGCTGAAACATGTTTGTACTGGCTTAGTTGGACACATCCTGTTTCCTGCACTAAAAAAGAGAGTGAACAATTTCAGTCCATCTTACTTTATGTCACCCGTAGTTTTATTTTCCTCTATCATACCTCCTTTCAGTTTTCTCTTTTCCACAAGGAAAAGCAACAAGTGACTTTATAGTTAAATGTGCAGAAATCATACATAGATACTTTCTAATGAGATAAAAAATATATTTAGAAAGAGCTAAATTTTTCTAGTATGTGGGCAAACTTAAAGTACAATTAATTGCATAGTGTGATTACCAGTTTAGCACGCACCAAGGTAACTGCAGAGAGATGTTACACGTTCACAGAGATTTACCCAGATCAATTTACTTATGTTGATTTTATTGGTAGTATGTAGTTTTATGTGATAATTTCTGTTCCTTTTACCATGTAGAATTGACCAAGTGATGAAAAGTGCTTTCTCTTTATCTCTCTCTTCCTTTGTGTGTTACATAGTTTAACTAGTGCCACAGAAATGCGTTAAGTATAGAGACAGTTGATAGTTGAGCTCATCCACTTTCTCATCAGATAAATTGGAATATTTTGGTTTTCATTTTTCTTCTGTTCCAAACCATTGGTAATAGGTTTATTGTTATCAGAATTTTCCTTATCTTCTGCTTTTTTTCCCTTCACTGCAGAACTACCAATCTTTTTTTTTTCCTATTTTACACAGTCTGAACTCCTTCCTATTATACATTTTCACCCTTGCCTGTATGAGGCCTTTTTAGTGATTTGTCCCACGCTATTTAACACCATTATTATCATTCCACAGAATGACTCTGGAGAAAAGTTGAACCTCATGTTATAGCAGTATGGGTGGCAATTCACAATGCCTGCCATTTGACACTACAAACTCAGCTTCAGAACAGATTTCTAAGAGGAGAATTTGACACTGAAAACCCTCCTACTAGCTAAAAAAATTCTCTCTTATCATTGTTGAAGTCCTTTGCCTAACCGAGGAAAAACTGTGGCCTGAGTATATTCAAAGACCTGAGAATTTGTATTTTCAAGACTAAATTCTAAATGTAACCAGTTCCCTATTTCTTCTAAATGTCCTTTCTTGGCTTGTGATTGGGGGGTTAAGTAACCATTTAATTTGGTCACTTTATTATTTGAAAGACTTGAAATACCATTCTTCTTTCTTACATCTTTCCTCTTCTCATAACAACTAATGAACGGATTGTTTTATCCCTCACTGACAAAAAGCTCCAACCTCTAGGTGATTTTAGAGCTCCCTGCTCTCCAAATCTTAGTCCTTGGGAGGCTTCTAGGAAGCTTTAGTATTGCTACTCCTTCATTTTTAAAAGGCAGCATTCTAAGGAAGAATAGTCTTAATTTCTCCCTCTAACTTGACGCTTTCTGTCTGTCTTCTCACCCCAGCTCCCCACACTAAATAGCCTTACTCATTTCCATCTGGAGACAAATATTTCTAGTCAGGAGACACATCAAAGCTTCTTCTTCCCTTTTCTTTTTCTTCCTTCCTACAAGAAACATAAAGAACTGCAATGAAACATAAATGCATGAGTAAATAAACATTCAGAGGACCCAACAACGAATACCCTGAAGGAAAGTAGCACAGAGTAGAAAATTGAAAAGAACCATCACCCTTATCAGCAGTCAGAGACAGGCACTGATCAGGGAAACAATAGCTCCTTTGAGGTAGTCAACACTGTATATGGCAAGGATTTCTGGATAAACGTTGTTAGTTTGCTTCTGTGATTGTTGCTTATAATGACTGTGTTTCATAGATGACCAGTTTGTTGACCAACCTTTATTACATAACTTCTGCCATTTAGCCTTCTACATTTTAACACCAGCTACCCTCTTGAGAAATTTTAAAGAGACATATTAGCAGGATGAGAGGATTGATTTTTTTCCAAAGTTGTTGTAGTGAATGTAAGGAAACAAGAAGCCAGAATCTGAGAGACTTTCTATTTGTCTGGCATAGAGATGAGTGGTCCAAAACTCTTACACTGATGAAGGAAGAGATTGCCTGTTTTGTTGCTGACAGGATGATCTGAGATTGCACTTGAATGCGAATTTCTGGAATGCTTAAACAATGCCTATATTTTGGGTTTTGCTCTAACCTGAAATGAACCAGGCAGGAAGACATAGTGTAGGAAGTGTCTCACATGTGACTTTGAGCCATTTGCCTCTGAGATCCAACCCTACACTCAAAAACATTTATCAAAAACCTTAGACACAACCAGAAAAGTTTTGCTGACATTAATGAAAAGTCAGTCACACGTCATCCTGTGCATTCTGCAACTAAGAATATGTGAGAAGACTGTCAATTTTTTTTCTTTTTTCACTCCTCTTTTCCAGAACAACAAGGAGAATTATGATGGGTTAGTCCCAGCTGGCAAACAAGCTCCCACTCAGCCACTCTCTGACTCCCCCTCCTCAGTGGGACAGGGAAGGAAGAGGAAAAAAAACCAAGGAGAAACCTTTTGTATCATCAAGATGGAGATGGGACGATCCCTTACCAATTACCATTGTGGGCAAAAAAGACCTGATTTGGGATAAACTGATTTACTGGCAATTAAAATAAATATGTAATTACTGATTTGGGTATTGGAAAGAAAAGAACAATAAACCAAAAATTTACACACTTAAGGAAAACATCCTTCCTTGCCTTTTTTCCATATTCAACTTCACTGCAAATTTTTCTCCTTCCTCTTTGTCATTGCCATAGGTTATGCTCAGTCCCTTCAGCAAGGGAACACACCATGCAAGGTTGTTGGGCAGGAGGGGGAGAGTTAAAGTCAGTACATAGTGGTTTCCCTCTGCCACTCCTTCTCACTTTTTTCCTCTGCTCTTGTGTGGGCTCTCCACGGACTGCAGACCCTTCAGAGACGTACCTGTTCTTCCATGGAGCACCTCCTCCTTTGACCTTGGTGTTCCCTTTGTTGTTTCTTACTCTTTTGTTCCCTCCTTTTTCTCCTCAGCTTTGTCTGACCTTTCTTAAATATGTTTTCCCACATGGCTGATGAGTTCAGCTTTGGCCAGTGGTGGATCTGTTGCAGAGCTGGCTGGAACTGGCTGTGTCTAGTACAGCACAATCCCTGAGCTCTTTCCACAGGGGCCACCTCTACAGCCCCCAAACTACCAAAACCTTGTAATTTACATCCAGTCAAGGGAACAATGGGAACAAGGGAACAAGGGAAGCAATGTCTTCTTATGTAATACGGAGATTATGTTATGTAATAAGAAGATGGTCTTCATGGAAGAGAGATTAGTAAAAAAGTATACCCTAGGAGTGTACTTGTCCTAGTTTGCCCTTATTATTAGCAGCAGCAACTCCAGTCCTTCCACTTCTCCATTCCTCCCTATCTCGGAATTGACCTGTATTTTCAAAAGTAAATGGAATTTGTTTGTTCTTAGTTTTAGTAAGTACTACGCTGGTGATGTTTTAAATAATCTTATCTTTTACAATGCAGAAAAAGTGTTTAGTAAATTCTAATCAGGCCTCTTCAAGCTGGACACCTGAAAGCAGATTAAAGCTTTGCTTTATTTTCTTAATATCAGTCTTCCCTAATCTGGGCAAACAAATCCTATTACTGCATGGCTTCAGATGCAGTTTCAAAACTCCATCCTTGGTTTTTTGTACGAATGCAGCAGAGGAAAGCACCTGAGTTTGGGTTGGGCTAGCTTTCAATTCAATTGTTTTTTTTAAAAAAGTAAGTAAGTCTTACAGTTTGTGAATACTTAGAATTCCAGCCTGGTACTTCAGTGATAAAAGTCAACAGGATGTGGCTGATACAGGAACCAGCTATTTTTAGGTAAAACTCCTGAAGTAGGATTTAATTCTAAATCTTCTCTGCATTTTTATTTCTGAAGCTGCTTGCCAGGCTTGAATGATACATGATTAATAATTGAGCACATGATATTTATACATTCCTTTGCAATTAATGCATGAGAAGAAAACAGAAAATGAAGGGGGTGGCAGAGGAAAAGGATTAGCAGCTTGGGATACTAAAAGACAAAAATATGCTTCCATGGTAGTTCCTGCAAGAAAGACATGACCTGGTAGCAATGATAATTTATCTGCCAATCTAGCTGTGTTTAATCTTTATCTGTTAATCTTAATCTGTTTTATCTATTTTCTGCATTCCTCCATTTTCATACATGGCCTGTTCTGTCTTGCTTAAATGAATCGGTAACAAGATTGTTTTAACTTCATTAGGATTAAGGCTTGACTGCTTATTTTTACTAAAATATGTGCTGCATAGTGAGGATAGAAGTCAGTTTAAAAGTCAATACAAGGTATGTTTCTCCTAGCTGTGTAGCTAGCAGCGTGGCTCAATGTCTTTGGCTGAGTTGACATTTCTGGTTTTCAATAATTTGCTTGTACTTCCAACCAGAGCAAAATAATAACTATCAATCAACTTTATTACAACATTTTATGAATTTAAAAATCAAAAGTCTCAGTTATACTGCCTTAAAGTGCTAGTGCTAATGCTCTACTTGTGATATATTGAAGTAGCCACCACATCTACCCTTCTCCCCACTAATAAATGCTGGCCGTAAATTGTTTTTAACTACTTTAAGTTCATAAACCAACAAAGTCTTCCTTTTGGAGCTTGAACAGTACTGCAGAGAAGGCTATCAACAAATTCTTGTTTTTCACAATTCTCTTCAAACAACTCCTGGGGGGCGTAGGAGTTATAGTGTAAAAAACTTGAAAATCTTGAAACAGGACCTTATTGTTGGGGAAGTTTAAAAGGGCATACTATAGCTTTACAGTCTTAGCCATGATCATGGTCATATCCGTGTTCCCAGTCAGAAAAATCTCTGCACTGCTCATTTCTGCAGCACGTAATGGGGTCCATCTACTTCAGTACCTAGTGTTCAGCAGTAGCCATATCTATACATTTCTCAGAGATAGGCAAAAGAAATCTCAGGGAATAATATGCCTAAAGGTTATTTTATTCCTTAACGCTCGTAGATATTTGTTACCTTCAGTCCTGAAACATCAAGTTTTATATTCACCTACACAAGCCTTTTAAAAAAACTCTTCTACTGGATTTGTAGATTTTGTTATTATCTTTGCAAGTGTCCAGTTTCACTCGAAATTTTGCTATCTATCTTAAGTACTCATATAGCTACTTCTTAGGATACAATGGCTTCGGCCATCACAGCTCCATTTTGAGGTAGGGCTCTATCTCGTGCCACATTCTGGTATTGGTGCTGTCAGCAATAATGAGTCTAAACTTGCATGTAGTTCTCCTCAGCAGCATGCAGCAGAAACGTGTAATTTCATTTTATTATTTTCAGAGTTTATTATATATTTTGCTTCATATATGTCATATTTTCTGCTTGTTTATCCAATAACCATTACAATGGTGTTTTCATTGATGCTGTCATACTGAGCATCACTCTTTCTCTGGAATGACTACAGTTAGTACAGAAACAAACTATTCCAGTGGTAGATTCAGATGTGTTAAGACCTTGCCTATGTAATGAAGCTTTGAAACTTATACCCATGGAATATAAGTGTTACTAGAAGAGCCCTCTACAGTAGATGGAACCTGAACAAAGAAAAGGAGTTGCTAACTTATTTATCCTGCCTCTCCAGTGTTGTGGTCTTCCATTGGCATAGCTTCACCTACACTAGGTGCTTTGTGTGCTGGTTCATCAGCAGATCTTGCGCCAGCTTCCTGGATGACATTCCTTTGAAATCTCCCCAGAAGGTTTGGTTGTTTTGTGGGTTTGTTTGATCACTGGAGATAACTGTGACTGCTTTAAAACCTTTCTGCCACTCCACCTGCTTGTTACCACCCTACAGCTAGGAAGTCAGAGCCCTCAAAGCTGACCTGGTGAAATGGATTGTGCGAGTGCTTCTCATCCACTTCAGCAATGTTGTATGGCTTTGTAGCTTAGTTTGCTGAAACAGAATACAGAATACAATACAGAAATCCATGATAAAATGAGGACAAATAGGATAGTTTAGAATTTCACAAGGGGAATGTTTCAAGTAGACCCTTCATTGTGGCATATGTGATGGCAAATCTTTCTGAACACTGTCTCAAATATGACTTGTATATAACAAACTCTTCTTACAGAGTAACATGATTTCTTTCTTTCCCTAAGGAAATGTTTAGCTTAATTTTATTTGTCCAGTGAAAATACTTGAAGGCCCACATACTTCTATATGAAAAAGCCTGTGGGGTTTTTTTGTGTGGTGCATATTTCTGAGGACTACCAAAAGCCTAGTCTTATGAAGAAGGAAAAGTGGCTAATGAAAAAAATCCACTGCATGTATATATTTCTGTGGTAGACATTGATATTACTGCTGGCAACTGCTGATCAGTAGGAGAAGTGTGAAGAAAACACAAATCATCCATCTGCTTTATCCATCTGCTGAAAAAAAGTCTGTGTTAGCATTAGCAGGTCTGTCTCTATAATTCTGGGTGTGTTCTGTGTACATCTTCATAACAAATGTCTTAGATAATCTACATTGTTTAACTTTATAGTTAACCACACTAAATAACATTTAATTTACCAAATTGCAAGCAGCTCTAAGGTTGCAATTTTTTGAAATAAATGTAACAGAGCACAAATTCCCAGATGTCTCCTTAAAGTTTATGATGAGAAATCAGTGATTCTTTAATGTGTCCATTAAAAGAGTTAGTTTTTGTGTTGGATATACTTTAGAATTTATGTTTTATGTTGTTTTGAGGGAGGATTTTGGCAAAATGTTCTGGTTTTTCTTCTTTTCATTTGCTTATATTCTATTTAAATGTTGGCATACCTTTCAAAAGTGAAAGTAATAAAGTAGGGCTGTAAACTTCAGGTGAAACGGTATTCTCAAAGTCCATCTGTGGAGGTTATTGCTGAGAAGAGCAGTTTTCTTGAACTTCCATGTAAGTAGTGTCAATCACAAACACACAAAGTGAGGGAGATAACTGAGGAATTTTGTTCAACATTCTTTATTTTTCAGTATTCTATATTTTATTTGTCCTAGAGGTTAGGAGCCTTAGAAAGGAAACAACTTTTCTAGCTAGATAAATCCTATTGAGAGGCAAGAGCAGCAGCCTATATCTAGCATCTCCTTCTGTGGTATGTAATGAGATGTCCAGTACATACTAGGCATTCAGAACTTCTAGAATCCAGACAATGACAGATGTTTTGCCGGTGTGCACAGTGCCACTGTGTAAACTCAGTAGGTCCTGTGCTTTGCACAGGATTGTCAGCATTATTGCATACATTATTTCTGCTGTTGCACTTAAGTCTGTTCAGAATTTATGCCCTTGCTGGTGCCAAGAAGTATACTGGAAAGGTTAAAGAAAAAGATCAGATCGCCATCACCAGAATCACTCCAACAGCTTTTTCCTGGCCACCTCCCTTCCCTAGCATTTTGTGTACCCAAGTAGAATGAACTCCAGGCTCGGAGGTTTTTGTTTGTTTTTTGTTAATGCAATTAGCTCTTCACACATACACAGTTTTAGAATAATATTGTGTCACTTTTTAAGCCTTTTCTGTTTTTCTTGAGTGCTAAGAAATATTTCAAAAAAAACCCAAACCAACCAACAATCTATAATACTTATGATTTTATGTAAACATTGCCTTACTTCTTAAAAGAGTGGGTTGCAATAAAACTTTAAAAGAAAATCCCACCAAAAGCCTTTTTTGGATCAAAGTGTTTGTCATATTTTGAAACTTTTGAGAGATTACTAGGTTGTGATATTCTAGACTTATTTATTTTTTTAAATAGTTGCATTCCTCGTAACATTTATAACTCTATGGAAAAATATTCTGAGTTGCAAGTATTTATCATTTCAAAACTCAAACCAATCTGTCACTGGTAGTTACAGGAAAAATTACTGTATTTGTGAAACTTACAGAACAGTCCTATCCTTAGCTGTGGGATGACAATTAACTGAGAACACTTTTAGAGCTGGGAAGTCAAGCTGAAACACAAAACACTCTCTATCGCTCCCTCCCCATAAAGCTATGAGCAGAGATATTTTGAGTTGGTAGGACACTGTAAACATTTAGATTGTTGTTAAATTAAAAAAATATCTTTCCCTCAGCTTCTTTCATAACAAAACCAACATTATTTTGTCCTCTGTCACCTTGTAAGAAGTGAGTAGTAAGAAATATAGTATTGTCTTTTTTAGATTGAAAAATTGGCAAGAAAAGAATAGCACAAAAAGAAAACAAAATAAGATTGCAATTACACTTGGCTCTCAAGAAAGCACACTTCTCTTTCTTTGCAATTAACTCTACCAATTGATTGTGATTAATTATTACAGACAAATTTAACTTTCTTCTTTACTCTTTTCTTCTTGTACCGTTTAGATGAAGAGCTCTAGGAAACCTATGTATAATCTTTCAACTATGTGAATGTATATGCAAACTTTATGACTGTGAAATTAAATAAATCAATATTTTGGAAGCTCAGAACAAAAGACTGAAGCCATTTGTGGTGACTTGCATTAAGCAATTTACTTTGTGCTTAGCATTGTTTAGCTAAGCTAATCATGGAAGATTAACCTTTAAAAATTTATATTGCAAAGTATGATGATCCCATTCTTGGTTCTTAATGCTTTTAGCTCTGTAAACAACATTTGACATTTACCAATAGTCATGTCATGGACAAATGTTCCCCCATCCTGCAAATAACAAAGGTTTAGATTGTTTTCTCTTTCTTTTTTTTTTTCTGAGGAAGGAGTTGAATATTGCCAGCAGTGCAGTGTTGGGTTTTTTTATTTGTTTTTTGATTTATTTTTTTTAATGGTGAATTAAATGATGACACCACTGTAGAGATCATTAGAAGTTTAATGTTTAACACTGTAAAGTATTAGGCAAACATTCAGATTTCTGCAGTGGCTACTGTTTCCTCATTTTATTTGAATGAAGCTAAAATACTTTAAAGAATGAATGTGAGAAAAACTGCTTCTGGGGTATGTTCTGATCCTAAATAACAGAGGCACTGAATTATGTACATAGGTATGAACCTCCAAGCAGTCCTATTGTCCATATAAACATACGATGCCTCATATGGTTATAGCTACTTCTGGTCTTTGCCTTTGGGTAGTGCTGTAATATAAATATTCAATATTGAGAATGAAAAAGAAATAACAATAATTCATCATAGATTCAGTGTTTACCATTCAAATTTTCTAGTACCTTTCTTAACAGGAGTTTTGAGGAACAAAGAGTCAATCTTAAATTGGTCTGCTAAGCTTTTTTAAATGTATGGTCTGAGCACCCCTTCTGCTCCGTAAATTTCTTTGAAGAATCTACAAAAGGCAATTAGGAAAGGAAAGTTCAAACGTTATGCAGCAACTTGCACTCATGAAGTTAGAGATTAAAAGAATATTGGTAAACATTGAAAAGGAGGAGAATTTATGGGACAGGCTCTACAGCAGTACTAATCCTTGATACTAGTGCAAAAGTGCTATAGATCTTATTTTTCATGTAATACAAAAGCTGTCATTGACATTTAATGGAGTTGGAATACGTTTCTTTCAGCTTCACGAGACATAACATCTCAAAGTGTGTGAGCAGTATTTAGATAGCATATACCTTAAAATACAAAAGTGGTTCATCCTCACCTGTGTTTACTCTCCTATTAAAAACAAAAACTGTTGGAACAATCTGAAGAAAGTCACATATTCAATAAGGCCTTGTGACCACTAAGTGAGAATCATGAGTCATGTAAATGACCACCTCAAAACTACACTATTTTTGCAGAAAGGTTAAGGACATTGAGTTTTGAGAGATTTTTGTCACTGCTAGATTTAAGTTCCCCCTTCAGGTACTTAACACAATGGAGCTTTTAAGGATATAATTATACAAGTTATTTCTCTGTTAGAGCTAAATCCAAACTGGGCCAAAGCAGAAAATGGCAGTAGTTCCATTCCTATACCAAATATCATTCATAACTAAATTCTTAGGAAAAAGTGGGGCTAATGCAGCTTAACTTCTGTTTTGAGAATTTCTTGGAGCTTCAGACAGATTCCTGATTTAAAGAATGGCTGTTAAGACGCAGCATAGAATTTAGAAATGCAATACTTGCTCCTGCTAGGAGATGTTGCTGATACATCCACACAGCTTCGCAGAAAATGTAAAGCTAGGCTCTAGATCTACAACTAGAAGGGCTGAACCAACCTCATCTGAAGAATTTGGGTTTGTTTTCTTGGGGAGAGGGGAAGGTGGACACCTGCAGTATACCCTTAGTATTTCATGCAAGATTTCAAGGCTTTTCAAAGGCCTACAGATTTGTTTTGTCCATTTTTTGCTGACACTGTTGAAGAACAATAGCAGATCACAATATGGCACTTTCCTTGGTAATGTTTTCTGAGTTATTGTATCACACTAGTCCGAGTGGTCTAGAATTCTGCCTTTAATTTCAGCTGGTTCTTTAATCTTACTTCCTAGTACATGCTGATTTATATCTAAGCAGCTAACAGCATAAAGCAAAACACAGTATTGGTTTAACACAGTAACCAGAGGCTAACTTTAACAATGTGAGGCTAAACTGCTTCTGAAAAATGCCATATGTCACTGCAGGTTGTCTATAGGACTATGTGCATACACGGAATATACATACAAGATATATGTATACAGTAAACATATGAAACACGTATGATCTTAAGCATTTGGTTCCACTTAAGACCAATGGAAACAGGTTTCCAAACTCAACGTGGGATATTCTCACAGTATCCACTCATAGATATATATTTCTTGGAGAAAATGTCTCCTTTCCTCCAGAGCTCTGAAAGTTTTGTTCCATAGTTGTGTTCAGAAAATGAGACTTTGAAAAGCTCTGGCTCTTTTTTCATTTACTTCCTCTTTGATCCACAGTACTGCTTTTGATTCAGAACACTTTTTAACAGGGACTGTTTCTATTTCCTTTGTCAGTAGGCTGATAAACTTATTCCTATGGAGCAAAACCTTTTCAATACACAATATTCTTAGGGGGTCATTAATTTTATGTTGAAATAAAAGAACTTTTTCCCTTTTTCTCCTGACATTTATTCCTGATTTGTCTGTATTAGACCAAACTTCTACTGTCTTTGTTACTGCTAAGAATTTTCTAAATACAAAGAAAGAATGACTATTCCCAGTCAAGCTTATAGTACAGAATGTGTGGTTAAGGGAAAAAAGAATTGCACAAATACGTTATCCTCTTCCAAAGTGTTAGTTTATTACCCTTTGATTCTATTCTACTATTTTTTCTTTCTCCTTCGAAATTAATGGGGGAAGACTTCAGACTTATGGGCATTTTAAAATAAGATGTTAGGCTTATAGACCATGGACTGGTGAGATATTAAACAAATTGTTTTACTTCCTTCTATATTACTTGCAAAATGAGGAGAAATCACACAGCTGACCACACTGCATCTACTTAATGCTGCTGTAAATAGAACATAATAAGCATGTGGTATACGTGATTGTCTGTGCTGATAAATGAAATGGTGTGGATTGTTCAGCATCAGTGGAAGGAGGGGAACAAGAAAAAAACCTTCCTGATTGCAGCTGCAAATGGTAGCAATTTTTCCTTCCTGCATTAATTAATGTAATTCATGTAATGCATATTACTTCATTCAACAGCAAAATTCTCACGTTCAGTTCACAGACATAAAGTATTTTAATTAAGAATATCAATGAGTAAAGACAATCCACTTCTAGAAAAAGCAAAATAAGACACTTCTTTGGCCATGTAGAAGTAGCTGTGATGCAAATATAGTTTATCAATGTAATAAATTCACTTTCCTAAAACTCTTTACCAAAAGAATAACCTTTAAGCTATGTTCTATTTGTCTGTTTTCCCCTTCTAACCTTCCTTTACATGCAGTATTTGACTGCAAACCTGCATTTTACAGTCTCTAGTGATTGAATCACTTCATCCTCTATAAACATCACAAATTAAAAGAGTGTTCAGCAACTGAACTCCAACACAACGTACACAAAACTAAAATAATTCATTGTCTAGAGACCATAACAAATTTTAATGTGCATTTACAGAGTAAACAGAGGGCTAAAAGGGGTCAAACCAGTGGAAGTGAAGGTATGTATTACAAAATCCACACAGTACTGAATTACAAACTAAAGAGTGTTTTGTCAAAAAAGGAAATAAAGATGTTGATTGGTGGCACGACATATAGATAATATTAAAAACTGGCTTGCATGAGGACCAAAGTATGTCTACTCTGAAGTTATATCACACAGACTGTAAGCAATTTACAGAATTTAAGATAGTTTTGCATATACAGGAGTTGCAAAATTAGAGAAAACACACTGAAATATAGAACGCACACAAAAAAAAAGATGTATATATATAAACCTCCACGCAGTCATCAGGGGTTGGCCTAAGTCAGTAATTGCCACCATTGAACAAGAAACAAACAAAAAAGACAGGAAAAAAAACACATGGGAAAAAGAATAATGAAAAAAAACAAACCCAAAGAACTCTAAAGAAAAAAATCCTCATTTTTCTTGCAGAAACAACATCCTCTAGTCTGCTTAGCTGCTTTGTAGAATTCCTTTTTTCCTCCCTTTTCCTCATGAAAAAAAAAAAAAAGAAAAAAGAAAAAAGTTTTTGGATAAAGTTTGTGGGGTGTTTTACTGGGGTTGATGTTAAATCAATATGTTTTGTCTCATTATTTTGCCTCGGTTTGCTTCCAGGCTGGAACGGTTCTTTCAGCGTAGGAAACCAAATGTCATCCATGGTTAATTCTGTAATACTGATGACTCGCAGGCCAACCCCTGAGAAGTCAAGGATGAGGCTTCTCCTTGCCGAAAGAAAAGGAAACTAGGTCTTGCTGTTACAAAACGTTTGATTACATCACAACAGTTCTCTTCAAATAAAAGATCAGTGATACGCCAAAGAAAATAAGATATATCAAGAAAACATGTGGTATCCTCTTCTTTTTATAATATTTATTTATTTTATTTATTTAGTATTTTTGTTTGTACTTCCTGAAGAAGGTGCTCCTTGTGTAGAGATTTAGAGTACATTGGGTGCAGAGTGGTGGTTGGAGGTTAGGGTCAACTTTGCTGTCCGCTCCGTGGATTTTACAGGCGATTTGCTCTTTGCTTTAAGAAGAGAAAGTGATATTGGAAAAAGTCAGCACTTTTAGATTAAAGCAAAGCACCCTTCACAAAGCCACAAACAAGAAGCAGGACAGAAAGTCCATGGCTTGTAGCTATCCTCGCACCTGCGGAAGAAGTTATAAGATATTCGCTCATCTTGCAGATTTCCAATGCTCCTTATAAGGCTGTTTTAAACACATACATTTATATATTTAATTAGCTCGCCAGGTTGGCTCTGGTGCCCATGAATGTCTTGGCATGCACTGCAAATAACAACACATACAAAGTATTTCAGTCCCAGGAAGGTTTTCGTTTTGCTTTGCTTTTGTTTCTTTCTGTCTTTTTAAACAACCATATACCAACAGGAACAAACCCAACCACCTTGCACCTCAGAGTGTTCTTTACAAAATCATTTCCAGCATCACATCATTGACTTCTAACAAAAAAGTAATCTAGTGGCTAAAGAGTGTTTTCTAGTAAAACAGAGGAGATACTGGCAAATGGCTGTGCTATTTACAAGAGGGGAACAGAATGCTATAAAGTCTGGAGTATTTATTTTTGAGAAATTATATTTTCCCAGATTTTTTTCTTTTGAAAAAAACTATGAAAACAATGGTACATATTATTTCTAAAAACATGACTTTATGTTTTAAGTACGTTATCAAAATAAAAACATTCAAAACTACACTAATTAAACTGAAATGTTCACACACCAAGGACACAAGCTTTTAGATGTCTTACACACCAAGTCTCAGTGCTTGATAACTCCCTATATCATAAAGATTTACATTCAGAATTTGAAACATATTACTTGAAGTGAAAACCATAAATTTAATTTGGTTACACTATAAATAACAGTTCCAATTATAACAGGTTAATGCATGATTAATAGATTTTATAGCTGTGTTATATACTTGAAAAGGATGGCTGCTGTTGATGGTTACAGGCATCAATTCTATAACAAAGTAATAACAGTGTTATAAGCATTCCATAATAATGCTGGGCTTTTAATAACTAGTTATTTTTAAAAAATCTATTAATCATGTATAAGCTATTTTTGTAAATATTTTAATATTGAACCAAATGCTGGATTCCATTGCAGCCCCTAAAGCACATTTATCTTCTCATCAAGAACACACACAATGAAAGCAAAAAGAACTCAAGACATATGCTCGTTTTTTAAAGTTTTCAGATGTTTATCAGTAAAACATTTCTCTGTATCTGCTAACTATGTGTATAGGTATAGCAAAAAGTATTTCTGTTCCTGTCTTTAGCAAATTTTTCCCTTCAAAAATGGGGATTAAACTAAATCATTGATCTCTGAACACTGCGCCCTTTTGTAAATACATGGTGTGAGACTCAGTCTTCTGTCACATACACAAGAGCTTCTAAGTAACAGTGATATTTCAATTATCCATGTGTGAACTGAATATCTACATGAATATCAACTTTTAAATGGAAACATGTCTCAAAGACATTACCAAGATTTTCAAAGAAGTCCAAGGGAACTCTGAGCTTAGTTCCTACTGAACATAGATAGGAATGGGAAGCCTATTTTTCTCTTGCCCATCTGATAATGCTATTCTACATGTTTGACACTGCAGTACTTTGCTGAGCTTCTCAACATACTTGTTCTGTACGAGGAACAAGTGAACACACAAGCAAATTTGCTGTAACTTCTTCCTGTGTGTTGTTCTCATACAGGTAGTATTTACAAGCTGGTACCCAAGGATCAAGTTCAATTTCTGGTTTTGGTTTTATTGTAACGTGGCTTTGTTCTCTCTTTTATATAAGGTATAAAATTTGTCATTTGACAGATTTTTATAAAGGCTTTTCTTTTCCTAACTAGGTTAGCAGAACTTAGTTAGAAACTTTGTTAGTGTTAGATCATTTCATGATGTATTGAATTATTTTCACTCGTTTTATTCTATTTAAATATTTTTTCTGATTGAACTAGAGAAATACTGTTCGAGACAATTCTAAAGAGGTCTTTGGAGATACATTTCCTCTGCACAAGATATATACAATGAAAATAAGGACAAATACTCAGAAGAGTCTCATGGATATTTTTAAAAGAGTTTTTTTTTTAACGATTAATGGCATTATAATTTAAGAATTTGAAAGCTGTACTGTATGAAAGAGAAACAGTATGATACAAAATAGGTTTGACAAACTATTTCACAGTGAGAAATGCAGCACTATAATATTTGCAGGCAAAGCATTCTTTGATTTTTGTTTTGCTTTTTTTTCAATATGACACCTGTAGATCCCCAAATTAGGGGTCATATATTGCATACATATGATAACCTTTTTATTTATAATGTGCAGCCTCTGCATAAATCACAACGTCCCTACAATTCATGTCATGTGCATGCATGTACTTCTGTAAACAGCAAGTTTGTTTTTCTTTATCTTGCAAGGGATTTAGGTTAGAATACATGCAGTAAGTACAAGCTAAAGCAATACTGAACACATGAGAAAAATTTAGGGGAAATATAGCTAAAACAATTTCAGCTTCTAGGAGAAATAAGAGGCTGCTGGGACTGTCGGAAATCACTGGCATAAACAGTGTCCTCTGCATGGTTTCGGGAGCTGATTAGTATATCCTAATGTCGTATCAGGTCTGTATTTAATGGCTTAAATTTTCCAAAATGCTGTCTAACCCAAACTGATACAGTTTCAGCAATATACCACCCCCAATAAAATTGACTTGCAATATACAGTGACATATATGCTATTAGGTGTACTCTTATCTTTTCAGTGATTCTTCATGAAATACAATTGGAGTTTAAATATACTTAGGTTTCTTTTTTTTCTGGACTTGTATCAAAAACCTGTATTTGCTCTCTCATGAACACAAGTATTTCTTTAGATTTAGAAAGGGTGAAAGCTATAAATGTAGAATAATAACAGCAAAACCAAAGGCAGCCTTTCCAGATTTTTTCATTTTTCTATTCTGTCATATTTGCTCATATTTTACTATTTTGTTTTCCATCTTGATAAAGGATAAGTGACCAGAATAGTTAGAAATTTCCATTTTGACTGCAAATCTAAAAGTCATAGGGTATTTAAACCAGAGATTTAATTTCACTATTTTTAGACTTGTCAGAGGCGATGTACAGATCAGAATCCAAATACAAATGACTCAAAAATACAGAGTATCAAAATTCAGAGTTTTCATGTAGATGTGTTTTTGATGTACAGTTCCGAGCAGGACTTCGCATCATTGGAACTGTAAGCACAATAATATAACTAAAATCCTGTCTATCTGGCTGTGGGTTTGCTAACTGGAAATTACTTATTTCCTTGCCATTTGTAACATTATTTTCTAATTAACATAATGAAAGCTAAAAGTATTTTATTGCAGGTCAAGAACACTGGGCAAAGCTGGACTACAATTATGTTACCCTCAAAGACTGTAACCTGGAAGAACGGTAGTATGTATGCATATATTATTTCTACATTATTAGTTAAACTCTACTTGATGCGTGGATGCCAGGGATTCTCACATTTTTACGTATCAGCCACTGGGAACCAGTTAAATTCTTCCTGTGAGATGTAAATGTCCATGTTGTTTTTATTTTTCTGCCACTGACATACAACCAAAAGAGCAAATGTCCATGAAATTCTTAGCTGCCTTCTGTAAACAAATGTTGTATTGCCAAAGGCATGTGATCGCAAGGTACGTTTCTGTGAAACAGCATGAAAGAGTAGTTCATGCCATTAAACTCTTTGAAACTGTGATTTATTCAAGTATGTGGTTTACTTAAATGCTAGGAAAACAGAGAAAAAACAATAGGGATAAATAGTTGTGATCTTATTTTATTATTTTATAATAAAATAATCTTTACCGCAAAAACTGAACCATGTTTCAAGGCTCATAGTGTATGGACCAAATAGCTAAACATCAATTTTGTTCTGTCAATGAGATTAATTTTAGAGCATCTAAGTATAAAATAAAACCAGCAGAAGTTATAATTTGTTAGTAAACCCTAACAGATCAAAAAACTAGTTACTTATTGCATGCCTGAATGACTATAATCCCTTGCTTTCACTAAGACATTGATCACACAAAATTTGTGTAAAAAATACATGGGATTTTGAGACACAAGCAGAGAAAAGCAAATGCTGGCTTTTTTAACTTTGCCCATTTATTTTTCACAACTGGACAAAACACTGATTTGTAAACTCAGCAGCTGCCTGAGGTCTTACAGTTTTAGCATCCCCTAGTTGTAAGAGTACCTTACATGGTTAATCACCTTAGGTCTCAAGCAGTCTGAATCTGCAAGAGTTGTAGTTGAGCAAGTTTGGCATTCCTTGTGCTTGCTAAGGTTTGGGAGGTCTGTGGGATGAATTAGCTTCCTGCACTCTGAGCCTCAATAACCATCAGAGCCTCTGAAAACTGGATTCGTACAGTTATGCTTACAATGAATAGTGTCTCATCATATAAAAAGCAGAACAAATCTGTGAATTCAACAGCACTGCTTTAATATTTACTAAACATATAAGTTTAGTGAGGATATCATTGAGTCTCCTTTAATTAGTAAGCCGCTGATCACAAGGGAAGACTAATGCCTGAGTAGAGTCTTGCTACTGTGCTGACTGGTACAGGAGAAACACAGCCAGTCACAAAAAAGTCCATCCCAGATTCTCTGTTTGCATTACATAAACTATCTCTGCATATGTTTCTGGGGGATACATATTCAGCTTCTGCTAAATATGAGTTTATTATGTTGTTCTACTGGTTTCTGAAATCATATATGTGTTAAAATCTAGGAAGTTTCATTTTTCAGGAATTTGTGCTCCTATTTTCCATCTTGCCTGGTTTACTGTTTTGCAACACTCAGCTTTGCTTTGTCCTGTTAGATTTGAAATAGCCTTCTTGCCAGTCCCAGTTGAAACCACATGAAATCATGATTTTTCACTATTTCCATGTAAAGTAAGTAAAAGTTCATGAAATACCAGCCTTAATTTTACTGAATTAATGAACCATAAGATTTATTGCAAGACGTTTGCAGTTTTACATTCATGAAGACAGGTGAAACTAATTATGACTGATTTTATTTGAAGTTTTATTTTAATATGTCTCACACAGGTTTTAAATAAATAGATTCTTCCTCTCTGGCCTACCAATTACTATAATTTTTATTCCTCTGAATTGAAATCACAGTTACCTATAGCTCTCCTATACTGATGGAATATATACCCACACTCAGGAAGAAAATTTCCCTGCCACAGGCCTAAGGTCCCCCTTTCCTTCCTCGGGGGAATTAATTTTCATGTGTATTTTAAGGTTCAGTCACCTGTGTTTGATTTTGGGGAACTGAATGGCAGAAGACAAGCAGTAAGTATCATATTCAAGCTTCTTAATGTAGATACTTTTGCCTATGCTTTCAGTCCATCTTTCTCCATTGGCTGCACAGTAGTCAGCCTGAAACAGTGTGAATTGCTCATCACTGTCTTAGGCAAACACACCACACACAGCAAACAAGTTCATCTTACATGCCAGAAGAAAAAGTTCTGAATTTCTGATTTTGTTTTGCATTTTTGGGAGAGAACTACTGCTTCCAAGTTGATGAAAATTTAGAATAGGAAATTTAGAACACAAAATTTAGAATATTTAATTTCCAGGAAGTCTACTTAGACTGTGTGTCCAGCGTGTAGCTCTGTTCATCTGCTATGTGTTTCTTTTCTGCCAGTGATGCCCAGAAGAGCAGGTGAGGAAGAAGGATGGGATCCTAGATGGACGGTTATTCCCTCCTAGGGAAGGAGTTCAGGTGAACAGAAGTGTTCAGTCCTGTCACAGGGCAAAACAAAGTAACAATTTCCAACCCTGAGTACAGGAGAGAATCCTGCTAGGGGTCTGAGCCACAATAACTCCTGGAGCTCTTTCTGGGCTAAGGAAGGTCACAGCCTTTAACTTTTTTTGCGCTCTCCTATGTCCTTTATCCTGTAATTCACAACCTCCATTCTCGCCGATGCATTTCCTTCTGTTTTGATATGTAGTTTGTTTAAATTGTGTTAACAAGTAGTTCAGAACTAAATATTTTACGTATTAGCATGATTAGGAAATCCTGATACAGTTTTGCATTGGTTTCATTGACTGCCATTCATTTCTGTAGCAGTGATTGTAAATTTTGTTAAATGCTTGTGCTACTTATAAACTTACTTAGGCTGTTTTGGTCTGAAAATGATTCTAGCTATATGGACAGACTATCCCATCAAAAATTCAACATCTGAAATTTTAATTTCCCTAGCATTTTCATGTGATACTCTCATAAACAAGTTGAAAGTAGTAAAGTAGCAATAAGTTAGATATTCGTTCAGTAAAATGAAGTGCAGATTGTCTCTGTAGGTGATATGTGGGGTAGAGCATGTCAGAGTCAGAACGATTTTTGAACCTAAGGCACACAGCTTTCAGCTTTATATATATCCAAAAGCATATTCTTCCTTCTAGCAGCTTAAAGCTTGTTTAGTGCTCAGGTACCTCAGATTTCATGTGTTCAGGCAAGGGTACAGTGAGTTCTTGATGTCTCTGAATTGTTTAGTGGCCGTACAACTGTAACTACTTCCATCACTATATATTTATATTGTGAATGCCTTTTTGTCTTGATACTGAAACTTCCCTACTGACCTTCTTTTCTTAGGAGAATGACATTCTGCCTACCTGGGGCTCTCATTCACAAATGTTCAGGCATCAGCCTTTTGCAGCAGGTATCCTAATTCTCTTCCTCCCTTTAGTTGGTGTTTGAGCCTGCAAAGTTTTAAAGTTTTTTTTTGTTTGTGGATTTCTTTACATTGAATATCTCTTCACATGTATAAGTAATACATTGATTTCAGCTGTTTCTATTTCAGTGAGAGAGTACTTTTTGGGAAAAGGCTTGCTAAGAGAAGTATTTGGAAATAATCTGTGAAACACCAATTTAAATAAAACTAGTGTGAGAAGCAGTCCAATATCCAGTGCCCATTTCAACAGTTAAAAAGTGAGGGCGAGGGGGACATGGAGGCCCTAAAGGGGGGATATGCAGGCCCTAAACTGGGTAATTGGTATTGTTTGAGAACCACTGGCAGCGTGTTTTATGACTACTCTTATCAGCACTAGGCACCTTTCTCTCTCATTCTATCCCTGAAAACCATGGATATAAAATATTTTAGACTTTTTAAAATGTGTGACAGAAAAAATATATAAACCAGTGCATTTCTATTTATCTGTACGTAACGGCTGACTCCAAAACAAATGCAGTTTTTTTGTGACTGTCCTGTGGTAACACATCCTCATTCCTTTACCTGCATATAGTTATGCCCCACCCTGAATGAAGGCAGGAAGTTAGGCTGTTGACAAAAATTCTTCTTGAATTGACTCTTTTGTTAGTAACCAGCTTCTGCTGTTGTAACTAAACATGGCCCCAGCACAAATTGCTCAGTATTTTTGTAATGTGTATAAATGTGTGTATATTTGATATATACCACATTGTAATTAAAGTGTTAACAAAGCCGTTTCTGAAAGATACCATAAAGTTGCAACAAGAGTGTTATTTGAAGAAAAGTAGAATTGAACTTGTCTTTTTCTCCTGTGCTTTTTGCATCCTGTTCATCCTTTCATCTATCAGAAAAAAATTTTAAGTGGGATGATACTTAATATTACTCTATCATCTTCAACAGCACTGTCATACCAAGAAAAATATATATAAAGAGGGTTATTGTAACATAGACAGAAGGAAAATTATCATTCTTTGTAAATATTTCAGCATGAGATAGTCAACCCCTTTGCTCACTTTTCACACCTGACACTGCTTAGGCTTATATTTGACATACAGTCAACCTGATCTCCTTCTATTTGTATCATTTATATAAGAGCTTTTTTCATGGAACTCAGCTAAGCTCCCATTTATCTGTACCCATCCCACTAGATGAGTCTGTTTTCTTCTGCCTGATTCCTAGACGGTAAGTGTTTTGAGGCAGGGACCATTCTTTTGATCCTTTGTTTGCCTGGTGGATACTGCAGTTGTTATAGAGAGTAGAACAATGCCTCTGACTAACAGAACATACCTCAGTCTAAGGGCTATGACTCACGAGCTCTTAATGGTTTTAGCTGGAGCAGTTTAAGATGATAGTGCCTCCATCTCTGTACCTCCCCCTCTTATGGAAATTAAACCCTCAAAGGTAGGAGTGATACAAACAAACCCCATGCCATCTCTTAATTTATGTCAATTTAACAACCCAACGTTTTAGCTTACCAGCTGTCGTAGAGGCTTAATTTAATGCTCAACACTGTGAACTGGGAGAGATGCTGAGCAGACACCTCTTTCCTTCTGCTGTCCAGGACAATAACTTCTGACATGGGTCAGACAGAGACTTTGGGTGACAACATTTTAAACTGTAAGAGCTAAATCAGAGTTCACAAGTCAAAGCCTTCACCTGATGCGGGATCAATTGTAATCATGAAATGTCATTCATTGTTATTCAAAGACTCTTCAGGTATAAGATGGTCACTGATCAGTACATATCGTATGCATGTGAATAATTCAACAGAATATGAAACAGGCATTCGATCTGTTATTTTGGCAGAGTTTCAGATAGGCACAATGCTAGGTATCCATATTATCAAAAAGTATTATTCTACTAAATGGCTTTGCACCGTCTGAATGCCTACTTCTCTATGAGACCTGCTGCTAGTTCTTGGCTTCATAATTGATGCATTTTTGCTCCTTGACAAAATATCTTGCTCTTTTAACTCTTTTATTTTTTTTTTAGTTGCACAGAATAACTGAAGTTGGATACACCATCTTCTATGGTCATGTAGAAGTCTTTTCTATAATCATTATAGCTCTGTGGCTGTGATTTGGTGGAATTGGTGGACTTTGGAAAAGTCTCAGTCACTGTCACAGGCAACAGTAGCAGCTGAGGGAATAACAGCAGCATAAATAGGACTAGCAGCTGTAGCATCCAGATTTGCTATCTGTATCTTTGTTGCTGTTGGTGAACACACAGATCGTATGTATGAAGTACTGGGAATGCTGGCTGTGGCAGTTAACTTTCACATTTCTATTCTTCTCAGCACATTAGGCAGCTTTGTTCCAAGACAATAGCATTTGTCAGTAGGTGGGAGAACAAACTTCAGTGAGGTGGATCAGACTGGAACACCCACACACAGACAGGATAGCAAGTTGCACTGCCAAAAAGTAAGATGGCAACTTCCTTATGATAAGGTAAAATGAAGGGTTTAGGGCGAAGTCTTCTTTTCAGAAGGCCAGCCGAAAGATCATCAGCTGCTCTTCAAATGACATCCGGCTTTATCATCAGCAAAGCAGGATTAATTGATTATTACTGCAGCTGTAAAGAAGGTTATGTGTCTGGAATATCTTTGAAGCTCATGAATTATTTAATCAAATGGAAAATCCCTGCCCAGAGAATAAGAAAATACTGAGTGTTGAGCTTTCTAGCTAGTTTGGTCCAAGATTTCAGAGATAAACATCAGAGAAAAGTTGGTCAAATCTAAAGAAAAAACACACAAAAAACCTGAAGCAACAAAACCAGCCACCAAGAATACTCCCTCCCCCTCAATCTGAATGAGCTGAAAATGGCAGTTTTCAGGTATTTTCCTTCCCTTCATTCTGGTCCCAGACAGCTTCACTGTCCTAAACGCTTTTAGGTGGGACAAGCTGGGTAAAGCTTAGATTCTTTTTATAATTCACTCTCACTTTATGAGTAGTAGAGAATTAATCTTCATCCTCATGATTGAGCCAAATTTTTTGCTACTGTAAATGAATGCAGTTCATTTGGCTTCAGAAGGGCTGTATCCATTCCAACTACCCAATAATTCTACCCATTCATTTTAATTTTAAGTGATGCAAAGGATTTTCATAATGAGGTAGAGCACCATAGATGGGAAACTTCCTGCTTCTTGTCTGAAACAAGCAAAAATGTCCTCTGCTTTGCTGTATATGTGTATGTGTCAAGTAACAAATGGGTTGTGTTCTGAAGCAAGAAAATCCTATCAGTTATTCCAAGAACAGGCCCTGTCACATATGCTGCAATCTCTGATGGCCCAGTGCAAGCTGCCTGTGTCGTAATGAAAAGCAATTTGAGTGAGCTGACAAAGAATTCATAAACAGCTTTTTTTTCCCTCCTGTCTTTCTTTTCTTCTCTTTCTTTACTAACTGTGTGGCCCATCTGCAATCTTTCAGTGGTTAAATAACAGGAAGTTATGTGAGGCATCTAGAACTGAATGACTGTGATTCTGCTGCTCAGGCAACTCCTGTGGGGTCCCTTACCAGATCTTTATATATCAGTTTTGTTCTAAAGGTGAGGTGAGTCTGAAATAATATTTTTTAAGCAGCTAAAAGAAAGGAAAAGATGTAATTAAGTGCGTACATAGCAATGGCAGATGGACAATTAAATATAGTGGTAAGGTTACTAAATGAACAGGAAAGATCTCAGTATACATGTGTGTAGATAACAACAATGTAGATGGAGAAAGGACAGAACAAATTTCTTAAACTTTGTGCATTTAGTTCCTGTTGTGTTTGTCCTCACTGTTTCTGGATTGACTTCACAGGAGACCAATATTTAGTGCAGCATCCAAAGACAGTTTTCCATATTTTCATGCATATAACCTGTCCACTATCTGAAATAGCAACTGCTCAAGAGTAGTCCAAGCTATGTTTGAATAATAAAAATGGTAATCTGCAACAGAGTCCCCTTTCTGTAGTAGGCTGTTTCTAATCTGCCATTACTTGCTTTCTCAAATTCCTTCTTACCCCTGCTTGTGATTAGCTAAAGTTATTTAACATTTCTTTCCAAACACAATCACCTTTACAGAAATATGAATTACAGTGGAGATATCATACAACTAAGGGCAGAATCCATTATTATCTCTACAGTTCTGAGAAGACCATGATTTTCTTCTATGATTCAGTATTAGTGCTTAACCATGGGCATAACTAAGGATGAAAAAAATATTTCTGATTTCAGAGAGGATATGTTTGAAACTAAGCATATCCAGTATTTAGTCTGGGATGGGCAGACCGAAAACAGTGTGTTTATTACTGGGTTCAGTTGGACTAAGCACTAGGAACAGGAGTTTAAATACTTTTACGTGTTTGATTCTATCAGTAAGTATGCACATATAAGAAGTTAAGATGTGGGTTTTTTGAAAGAAACGTAAGGCAGAGGTGAGTTCATTCTGCATTGGAAATCCTAGCTTAAAAAACAGGGTTTAGCTGCTAAGACCTTGCTTTGTCAATGAAGTTATTTGGAGCAGATTAGTGCTTCTCAGAAGATGCTTACTGTTTCAAGGTCAACCACGAACTGGCTAATAGGGCTACATCAATTAATATGGTTAGAATTTGTTCCATTATTTCAGAGAAGTTAAAAAAGTGGAGTGACTTCATTTCAGGAAAAGAGAACCAAAGTGTAAGTTTCAAGTAAAAGCAGAGATTGTAGTGTATACGGGTGTGAAATGGGATAGTCCTTGCATCACCTTTTTGCAAGAATTCCTGAGAACAAGGTTCAGAACACGAAGAATAAATCTCTAATTTGCTTTTGCCTTAATGTAGTCCTAAGGAAACAGAGACTTGACTTTTTGTTGTGCAACAATCACAGTAACTGTTGGTGCCTCTCAGCCTTAGAGGTACTCACAGCTTCTAAAACAGCAGCCTCAAAAGCCAAAGTCTTTCTCTTAGTGAAGAAAGCAGTGATGTTGGCTGTCGCTTTGATGGAGGCTAAAGATTTTTTGTCCCTTCACTTTAAGAGGAGATGTAACATAAAAGAAAAAAAAAATGAAAACAACACAGAAGTTAGTTTATATTCCATAACATTCCAAATTGGTCATAAAATTTGTGCTTACAATAGGTTGATAATAAAAGAGTCCTAGATTCTGTAGATAAAAATGGAGGCTGGAAGGAATGTCATTGGTTCATCAGTATCAATAGACTGAAGATACGTTTTCATTCTCTTCTTTTGCATTCTTTTGCCTCAGAATCAGCTTCTCAGTGTGATTTATGATGCCAAGAATCCAGATCATCCTGTCTTTTTCCATTGTGCTCCTTTTCAAGTCAGTCATTGAAACACTGCCACCATCACAGGAACCGTTTCGGCATGTAGTTATGTCAATAGTTGAATTTGTTATTTCAGGAAAGAACAAAATGTTGCTAGAAATGTGCAGAGGCTCTATGTAAGCAGTCAGACAATGGACCTAATGTCACTTCTTCATTTGTAACTATTTCCTCTTGAGTTCTCTGAGCCCAATCTTGAGTCTGAAAAGCAATGAATGGCTTCGAGTGCTTTAATACAACATTGGCAGAACAGGAAGAGTTTGAGGGATATACAAAGTCTCAGTGCATCAAATTCTGCAGCCCTTTATGTTGCTGTAAGTGTTGAGTGACTTGAATGCAGGTAGCAGAGTTTCTCTAGATTTATATCCATGAAAAGGTGAGATTTGGCAGGTTATTTAGCTTCCTTTTACCTGAATTCGCTGCAGCTCTTGGACCCCAGTTAATTGCAACATTGCTTAGAGTTACGAGGCTCTGTAATAACTCTGTACTTTTAGCTTTGGGCTAATATACGTTGTCATGAATTATGCAGAAAAAAAATGTCTGTCACTCCACCTACATATTTTCTGGATATATGCAGATTAGCCTGTCAAATTACTCAGATTCCTGTTAAAATGTGATGACTTACTTCATTTGCTGCAGCCCATGAATATGAAATGAAAGGGTCAAGCTGTTTTAGCCTTGACTTTTGCTTTCTTGACTTTTTTGACTTTGAGGTAGGTTTAGTGCTTCTCAGTATATTATCTGAAGACTGTCTGTGGGAGATGTTCTCTTTAGCTCTTTCTTCCTATATTGAATCTCCATTACGCTAAAAATAACAAATATCTTTTTTACACTCACATAGCATTTGTCAGAGCAATCTCATAATTTTGTCCGCACTGGCTATATAGCCCCTTCATAGTTAACACAGACATTCTTCTTATTTTGACTGAAAGGGGAGAATGACAGAAACATATATTCAGTTGGGAAATGCCGAAATATTGAAGTGGCAGAGACTATAATCTGCTTTTCTAGAACTACTCATTAAACATCTATTGTTAAATAAATGGAATTCTGCAATGTGCTTCTGGACAGAATGAGTTAAGTAAAGTGCTATCTACCTTTAAAAAATAATTTTTGGGACAAAATATTTATATAATCAGAGTCAGTCTTTCCTTTATTTGTAGCCGAGTTCTTCAGAAATAGGTGAATACAGATTTCCCAATAATGTTGCAGTGTCATGTTTTCCTCTGCTGGAAACATATTTTGCAGTAGTCTGTGAGCAGGGCAGTAAAATATATCGCTTGCCAATAACTATGCACCAGCTCTCTAATACTGGAGAATATTTGACACAGTTACCTATGGTTAATAGTACTTCTCTCTTGAAACAGTATTGCTGAAGTCAATGTATTACTCAACATGAACAAACACATCACAATCACCCATTATGTATTTCAAATACAAATGTGGTTAATAATGATAAATTTGTACTCAGTCATGTTTCTGTCTTCTAGGCTGGATGGATACATTGCTTACATGTAATGTAATCACACAGAAGTCTTGTGCATGCATATACAGTTAGTTTCTCGTTTGACAGTATAAGGAGATAGTGTTAATTCGATATCACTAAAAGAAAGACTATTACTGTCTACAACACCCCCTTTCTGCTTTTTTGACATCTTACAGCTGATGTCTCTCCTTCCTCTTTTGGTCCTCAAAATCACATAGAGCTAAAGTCCTCCACTGCCTTGTGCTACTGGGGGTATTTCTATTGGTGTAGGGTGAGTGTCAAAAGGAGTGAAAATCCAAATGACATCATAGCTGGAAAATCAGGCCCAGATTTTCTCAAGAAAAGCAAAGCAAATCTTGGTTCTCAAGAGTTAAACTGATGCTTAGCTAGTAATTACTGTGTAGCAAGTGACCATTAAATTGAAATTAAACCTAATGTGGACTCCTGGTACGCTCTTTGTTTCTTCACTAGATAAGTTTCACCTCTGATGAATACAGCATTAATCTGTGCTCCATCATAAAACAAATTAATTAATAAACTAAATTATATTTGAATCTGTTTAATTTTTAAATTCTTTATGGTTGGGATTGTCTACACTTGATCTGCAGTAATTTTTGCTCAAGGAAAAAAAAAAGATTAACATTTTCTATGGGGATTTTTGTTGGTTTTTGATTTTGGTTTTTTTTTGTTTGTTTATTATAGAGACATGTAATAACCTACTAGCTACCAAATAATAAATGTCCAGTAATCAGGCAAGACATTGCTTGGACTAAAGACATTAACAATATTATAGATTCAACTGTATATACAAAGTGATTTAGTGGATTAGCTGTTATGTGCACACTTTGGCCCCAGTGCAGTGTATAGTCTGTAGCTATACACTTCATAAACTTGTGACTGTTTTAATTAATATCACATAGATCTGAAGAGAAACCAGAGTTTTCATTTTGTGGGCAAGTCTGCTACTTTGAAGTGTATGAAAATGGAAAATAATCAGTATATACATTTCTCTGAAAGGAAAGTCATGGTAGAATGATGATTTTAAATCAATTGAAATAGTTCTTTTCCTCTAACAGCTCAAACATTTTTTGGAAGAGCTACAAAGTGAAAGTGGCTCCATTTCAGGCAAAGAGAACTGAATTTATTGTTAAAATAAATCTTAAAAAATGTATACAGAGGTAAAATGGTGGTAGTATGTGCATCATCTCTTCTAATAGCAATAATAATTTTCATATGAATAATCATATTGTTCCAATCTGTAAATTAAATGTATTTTCCTTATCAAAATATTTTTCTAATAGTAGGCTTGTAAGATGAAATTGATTTCACTATAGTTCTGCTATGAAATTTGTTGTATTCCCAGTTTTGGTTTTGATGACATGGCATTTGCTAGCAGAAACCTGATGTGTCACAACAAACTAGGTTAGCTTCCACTATAAGTTTTAAGCTAGGCTGTGATCTGCTTTACATTGGGCCCTCAGCGTAAACAGAAGTAACACAGAAACCCTTAAACTTGAACAGTTTGTTTTCCAGAGGTTTTTTGATCATTTACAACAGATCTCAATTTTTTATCCTGCCCATCTCCTTATTGCCATCATACAGTGGTCAACAGTTGAACCTCCTGTATATTCATGTACCTTGGCATAACTGTAAAATTTACAGTATCAATGTAGAAAACGCAGACTTATATTGCTTACAGGGTATTTATACAGTGCTGTACAAAATCTCCCAAACAAACATGTGCAGTATGTTTATTTCTATGTGACAGACAATTGAGGCATTGCTATTTTAATGCTTGATCCAAAGCCAATGGTCAAGCTGCTGAAGATGACAAACCTACGTTCTCTGACAAACCCACAGTCTTTCTAAAGCCTGCACAACTGAAAATCTGCTGCATCTAAAGTCTGCTTAGATTTATAAGCCTAGTTCCTTATGAAAACAGGATTGATACTAAAAGTAGATTAATTTTGCCAAATATTAGGAATATAGAAGTTAGGTGTCTGGTATAAATTAACTTCTGGGTAGTATTTTATTTAATTTATCATGCACAACCATCTTAAAATGAGTCATTCACTGACATGATCCTCTCTCTCTTCACTCACTACAGGGAAAGCTAAGCTCCTATTAGACAGCTAACCTTAAGTGGATAAAACCAGTAGAGATAAAATACAGATGCAGGAATTTTTGTTGGCTTTTTGTTTCTTCTGCACAGAAACTTATTCTTCAGCTTTGAGGAAGTAAAGAAATAGCAGGAGGGATAGAACCAGAAAGAAGGAAGAATAAGGGAGTACCACACTCTTCCTAGTCACAATTCCTGGTTACCTTGTTGAGTTAGGCTCCTTATACATGCTGGTAAGCAATCAAATGAAAGCTCAAAATGCTTTACCATACCTGATTGTGGACTTTGTTTGGGGATTTTGGCTGCTGCTTCAGGGCTGGAAGTGGCACGCACACGCTGATTGGCAGAGTTATGGATGCTACTTGGAACAGCTGCTGAGATGTTTTTGCGAGGTTTCATGTCTTGCAACCACATTGGAGATGCCTCAAAGGCTTGCATTCGCCGAGAGTGGCTGTTAGCGTTGACTTTGAGAAATGCCTGGGCCTTGTATTCCTGAAGGTCTCCATAGTTGGCATCGGTCACCCTGCACTCATACAAGCCTTCATCCTTTTTCCTCACTTTTGA
Source organism: Limosa lapponica baueri (assembly GCA_002844005.1). Taxonomy (NCBI): domain Eukaryota; kingdom Metazoa; phylum Chordata; class Aves; order Charadriiformes; family Scolopacidae; genus Limosa; species Limosa lapponica. Next base: position 204,965 of record KZ506301.1, on the reverse strand, counting down.
AATCTGCAGCTTGTGGGAGATGTCATTCCCTTGTACTTTCACTGTCTGCAAATTTGCCAGGAAAAAAACCAACCAAACAAACATGTTGTCAGGTATTATTCTTTCTCTGGGAAGACTCTAGTGATGTAGAGCCTGTCCAGAGAAGATCAAGTACCAAATTTACCACTGGTGTGATTGTGCTTACTGCAGGAAAGTTCCATCAAGGATGAATATGTTTATTTGTATCTATGAGGATGTCTGACATCTTCTTTCCAAAACTGTTTAGATCTGAAATGCTCTGAAATGCTAATTGCCCTCATTCCAATTAATTGCTTAAGATCATGAACATTCTTAATGACCTTTCTTACACAAACCTACTAACTGTGCACTTCATTTGTTAAACCATTCGAGTTAGTTGGCTTTATAGAATAAGTCAGTTTTTGAACTAGTGCACTAACAATTTTGTTGGAATGTTTGACAGTATCTAAACTTCTTCAATAACAGTTTCTTAGATTAACTTGTAGTCTTCACTACATTGAAACTGCATGTTTGACATTTAATTTGTCTCCTTCAGGCATGTCCAAACCTTTGGAATTTTTTGTTTAACTATAACAAAACATCTTGTGTCAGGTAGTTCCTTTTGTCTCATTTGTATAAGTGTGTACTTATTAGAAGTCATATATCATTTCTGCAGCACATATTCAAGTAGCACATATTCAAGATAATTTAAAAAGTTGTCAGCTAAAATAAGACTCCTGATTTATTTTTAATTGCTTTTAATATCTGAGGGTAACATAACATAATTTTGTCTCACATAATTAAAACACACATGAGTAAATTGTGCATCCAGAAATGCGTGATAGGTATTAAGATGCATTAGGAAAGGTAACACAGATTCTTTTCTGTATGTTCATCACTTCAGAGAATTTATATTTAATTAATTGGTTATTACTCTCTATATGGATTAATATCTGCTGCCCTATGGGAAGCTAGTTAAAAGGGATTCAGTTGGACAGAAAACTCCTGAGCCTGATTTACTTCCACCATTACACAAACATGGATGCAAATGCTGCTTTGTGTTATGTCAGTGACAGGCAATGAGGAAACATCAGGGTAATGAATATATGGTAAATCACAAAAATGCAGAACTGTTAGATTGAAACTAGGCATGTGTTATTGGTGATTATACAACACATTGCTTCTGATAGTTTGGCATGCTGTAGTCACCAGTGTTGGCAAAGCACCTGTTCTGCCTGCTTGATAAATTGAAAAGCAATACTTGTGAATACATTATTGCTTTAAGGTACTGGATGGACTTTACAGCCTGTTGTGTTATATCCAGCTTTGAATTTATACTTGGCAGACTGAGTTGAAAGTATGGATTGCATACTTTCAGGCATAACGTATGCAATATTAATTACACAGAAAGTGCTGGATAGTTATTTAAACCATATTCAATAATAATATATCTCTACTGAACAGCTCATATTCTGTAAAAGGATTAATGAAGTTTCATATGAGGCATATGAATGGACAGAGGATCTGTAGGTCATATTCTGCCTTCATTTGCTCCTATGCAATATCTGCAAAGTGATTGCACAGAACTAATGGAAAACAGAATTTGTTTTGGGTTTTGCATTTGAAAATTAGAAATGGTTGCATGCTTTCAACTTATTCCCGATTATCATTTAAACCCAAAAGAAGTGGTGCATTTCAGCACAGTTTAAAAACATGGTTAGCATATTTTACCATTTCTTTAAAGAATTTACTAAATGCACTTTAAAGTTTGCTCTCTTCTTCATGAAGGTGCTTTCCAGTAATATTAAGGGAAACTATCTGTATGCCTTCAAGAAAGAGGAAAAAAAAAAGCTACATTTATAACAAGTGTATTTAGACTGTCAACCTAATGTTGACTTTTTTTTTAATTGCTAATATAAAATGTTTATGCAAGCTTATAAAAACACTGTATAAATTCCCCATTGTGAATTATTGTCACACACAATGAGAGAAAGAGATTTTTAACTTGAAAGATGGGACAAGCTTTACAGCCTATATTGTGTCATAGATCTTATGGATTACTATGGGCCAGTATTGAAAAGGAATAAATTGACTGCTAAGATTATGTCTAGTGGAATAGTATCCAAAGACCACATGTGGGCCTCACTTGTAAAATAGTCTAGAAATGTAACTGAAGATACTGTCATGACACAAATGGTTTATGGTGTATGGTGAAAAGTATCATAAGAAATGTCAAGTACGGCTAGAATATGTGTGGTTTTGAATACAATGTATCTGATTTCTCATTTATAAATGCCCTTCAGCTGCATTTTGACCTGATGTAATTATTTGGTTAGTTATTTGTGGGCATCAAAGAGCAGCAGCGTAATGGATTTAATAGAAATGATTCACCTCTATTTGTTGCTGGTTTAAGCTTTGCTGGTAGTTAGAGCCTTGGCTGCATCTAAAATGCACTTCCAAAGGGATTGTGTCTGAGAAAGGGAAACCCACTTTGGGTTTGTAAAAAATACTCATGCAGCAGTATCTGCTAAGTATCTGTGTCTTTCCACTGCAGTCAGCACCACACCATGATCCCCCCCCCCCCCACATTTCTTGGGATGCTGAGGGAGGAGGGTCTGAGGTCTTCTGATGTCAAGGCTGTATCTTGTGCCTGACTCAAGGTATGGGTCTACTGAGAAAGGCATCCTTTCCCTGGACAAGGGCTGAAGCCATGTTGCTCATAATTTTGTTAAGACAACATTTGTGGTTTAATCTCCAAAGAGCAGATCGGTAACTCTGATGTCAGAACCTTGCTTTCCTAAGAAAGAGTCTCAGTGGCCAAGAGCGGAGATTACTCTCAACAGGGTGGTCTTGTCCAAAGACTTTCTGAGCTTTTTTTTCTCAGTGGATATGAAGCTGGGAAAGCACCCATTTAAATAGTTGCACACTCTACTGAAGGAAAGTAGCTTCACAGCCACATTTGAGACATAAATCCAGCTTTGGAGCACTAAGGCAGACTCAGCCGTTGCCCAGGGCACATGAAAACCAGAGGTACAAGGATGGGTGCAGGTTGTCTGCTTCAGGGGGATGGAAACAGAGCCTGCCGAAGGGCCTCACTTGCTGATGCCTTCATGCCCAGGGGTCCCATAGGGTATAGGCTGCGTGGGGGCAGGGCTGTCCTGGCACCCTCTGCCAGGGCCGGTGAGGAAGGAGCTGCCGCTTCTGTTTGCGGTGCGGGTGGGGAGGGGATGAGCCGTGGGGGAACAACAACCTCGCCGCACCCCGCCATGCCTGCTGCGGGAGGCCGCCGGCAGCGCCCGAAGAGGGGGGGTCGCGCCCCGGCTCCCGGCGCGGCGGCGGCGACAGCGGGGGCTGCCCGCGCCCCGCGGCCCCACTTACGCTGATCTTCGTGCCATCGCTGTCCAGGTCCCGCTCGGGCAAGAGCTCCACCTGCAGGGAAAGGAACGCCGCCGTGGGTCACCGGCCCCCGCCTCGCTCCGCGTCCCGCTCCCAGCCGCGGAACCGCCGCGGAGCCCGTAGAGCGGCGCGCCGCGTCTGCCACCTGCGGGCCGCGCCGGGAAGAACCGGCTCGGGCCGCCGAGCACCCCCAAAGCGCTGCAGAGGGGCATGGCCCTACGGACCCGCTGCCCGCCCGACTCGTGTGGGTGTCTCTTCGCGTGGGGCTGCACGCCAAGACCGGTGCGGAGGTGGCAGCGGAGGAGGGTCCCTGGATGGCAATGTAAGTGGACGTGGCCCACTCTGTCCCTCTCGGAAGGCTTTAATTGAGCTGTTGTATCATGGGTTTTTTTGTCTTTGCGGCATTGGTTTCCCCTGTCTCCCCTCCCGCCTTCCCCCCCCGCAAAGTGTGTGCTCTCCTCTGGCAGCTGCATGCAGAGATAGGGTTGCCAACTCGATTGCACCAGCTGCAAATTGGAGGGCATGTGTAGCGTCTTGCCATTTGGGAAATAAAAAATTCGCACAAGGAGCAGTCTCTGAACAGCTGCTTGCCAAAGGGAAAAAGAGAGGGGGGGGGGAAGACTTTGGAAATCCATGTGGTTTTGCGAACATCCCTAGCTGCATCCTGAGAGTGACAGGCACCAAAGGCACCATCCCTTGAGGTGGACATTTTTATCTGCAGGTTCCTGTGCTGTTATTTTGTGGTCAAAATTAAGTTCCTGGGGAGATCCAGAGCCTCCCTGTGCTCTCTTCCCCTCCTCCCACCCTTCTCTCCTTCCCTCCGTTCCTCTCCACCCGTTCTCCTGTAGTATTCCCGGATCCCATGGCAGAGGATCAGTACCTGAGTGCCTGTCACCTCAGGTCCAGCCTCTTGGTCCTCAGCAGCCCGCAGAAACCACCACTGGATTTCAAGGTACACCGAAGCAGAGCCACTTTGGAAAGCACAAGACATCTCCACATTCTGCCCTTCAGTGGCTGTGACATTTCGGGGAAACTCAGTGAATTTTGCTGTAAAACAAATGCATAACATGTTGAGATCTCCTGTTACTTCATTATTTATTCTCTGCTTTTTGCATTGCCTTTTTTTCTGCATTGCTTCTGTCTCTCTTTTTTTCCGCATTGCTTCTGTCTCTCTTTTTTTCCTTTAAAATTAATTTCTTTGTTTTCTTTTCTTATTCCCCCTCTTTTCTAATTTTCCAATTCCCACACACATTATATTCCCCGGTTTCTCTCACACCCGGGTATGTCTTTCCTCCCTTAGGCACAAGTCCATCTTCTTTACACTCTAAGCTCTGCTCATGTGAAATGCTATAGACCCCCCTGCTTGCTCCCGTGGGCTAGTAAAGTTTTATATAATTAGATCCAAATACCCTTGGGTAGAATGCAGTATTTCACCAGACTCACTGAGGGATTTTGTGCAAGACCAATTTGGAAGAGGGAAAAAAAATCTGACTGATTTATTGTATTTTGTAGGGCTGTGCTGGAGAGGTGTGAATTGTTAAACCTTTCACAGCCAGCTGGAGAGGTGGTTGGAACGGGCACTCTTCTGAGGTGTGGGTACCAACCACTCATCAAAATGCCCATTTCGAAGGATTTACCTGAGTTAATTACTCTTTCTGAGAACCTCTGCTTGCATAATCAGACCAAGAAGCAATATGTCTTCTGCTTCTCAGTCCTCGCAGATACTTTCTAGAAGTACCCTTCACCTTTGTATCCCAGTCTTTTAACAAACAGGGTTTGCCCATTTCATTGTATCACTATTAGGTTTAAAAACTAATCCTGACGGACATAGTCCAGGGCACCAGTATTTCTTCAAGTCTCAGTCTTGACTTCCTTCCCATCCTTTCCTATAACTGATTTTAAAATTGTGCAAGATAATGAAACATGATAGACAAGTGAGGGGGACTACAGACAAACAATTTAATAAATAAAACCTGTGTTTCAAGAAGAGGAAAATTTGGAAAGACCTTGCAATGTTGCTTTCTGTTATGCATTGCTACAGAATGCTAGACTGTGACTAGAGCATATTATGATGTGAAGGAAATATTGCTCGTTGTCTCCTCCCCTCTTTCTCTATCAGGCTTCCTAGCTAACCTAGAATTGGTGGGATAATTTGGCAATAGGCTCAACCAGTTTTACTTCTTTTTCCCCTTACATTAGAGCTTGGCAACAGATACTCAGCAAAGCTACTAGCTTTATATTTGACGGTGTCCCGTTTTCTGTCCCCCCGCCCCCACCAGTCAGCGATTGCTAGTCACCGAGTTAAACTGACAAAAGGACTGTGCATATTGTGCAATCGCGGCTTGTAAGTTTGTTTTGGTTTTTCGGTTTCTTCGTTCCCTCCCCTCCTGGTCAGTGCGTGCGAGCGGTGTGGGGAGGCGGAGAGGAATACTGCCAGCACCCTCCCCGACCGCACCACCGAGCGCAGCCCGGCACAGCCTCTCAAAGCCGGCGGGGAGCTGCGGGCGCGGAGCAGGGGACGGCGGGCAGGGGCAGCGGGCAGCAGGCAGCAGGCAGCGGGCGGGGGCAGCAGGCAGCGGGCGCAGGGGGCAGCGGACGCAGGGGGCGGCCCGGAGCGCTCTGTCCATGGTGCTGAGAGCATCGCCGCAGCCTCGAGGTCCCAAACAACCGGCTCCTGCAGCGCCGGCGCTGCTTGAAATGCAAGGCGCGCCTTTCGGCGAGGAGGGAGGAAGGCGATGGGGGTGGGGGAGAGGTCTTCAAAGAAGTCGATTTTGTCTTTTTCTGAGGATTGCAGGATAACAGAAGAGGAAAGGGGACGCAGCACGAAAGGAGACTGCAATATTTTAAGCGAGGCAGTAGATTTAGACACCCGGCACTTGATCTGAATGCAATAATTACGCATGCACGGGTAGGTGTTTATTGTATGCATACATGCATATATACAAACATGCACAACCCAAACACATGCATGACGATTAACCAACACATCTTTACTCTTCTGCAAGGCACCTATTATTTCCCTCTTTGCAATCAAGTAAAGGAAGCCTGTTTTATTCTCACTTTGGGGAAACTTCTCACTTCTGTTTCTTTTTACAGAAAATTTGAAAGCTAAATTTAGACCTGATGCTTGGTGTTCTCATCTCCTATACATTGTGGTTGTTTACCTTCTTTTTATTCTCTTCTTCCTCCCCCCCCCCCATCCTGTTTTGAGTCTGTTTTAGCATAGAAAAACACACACACGTATTTGACAATAAGTGATCTTACCTTGGGTAGAAAGTCCTTGTTGAATATACATAACTGAAAAGAAAATGAATCCAACATAAGCTAGAAAGATCCCCATCATTCCAAGTCGAAGAAGAAGTCACATCAGGGTAACAAAAGCCAAAGGTGCCCTCAAAAAAGGAAGAACTAATATCTAAGTGTATGTATCTCTAAATATATGAACAGAAAGAGATTCTAAAATGTTACAAAAAGGCTCTGTATCGTAGCCCTAGCTGCGACACTGGCAGCATTCTGCTACTCAGTGGAGTCTTTTTCTTTGGGAAGAGCAAGTATTGCAATACAGTGTGGTTCAGATGAGCTGTTTCAGGCGCTGTGTTGCTTGAAGTCCAGATTCAGACTTAAAAAAAAAAAACCACCAACGTTGAAAAGTGGGTATCAGCTGCCTTCTGTGCCTTTTTTTCAGCTACCTGGCAGCTTTGTCCAACGTCAGCTCCTGCTGCTCAGGATGGCGTGATGACTGCCCTCCCTACACACTGATCCAGCTTGGGAAGAGGGGAATGGGGGAAAGGAAGGGGGGTGGGGGGGAGAGAGAAGTCTACTGTGCTTGTATTGCTTCAACTTTTCCCTCTAATGGCTGCGATGATGCCTTTAACCCTTCCCTCTCTCTGCCTGTTCTCTACACCTCTCTACCTGTTCTGACTTCTACTGGCTCTGATGCTGGGGTAAAGCTGCGCTTTCTTTTTCTTTTTTTTTTTCCATAGTGTACAGCTTGCTATTGTAGAGAGAGCAGGGAGCCTTTATTGTACTGATGTAATCTTCGGTCTTACATCCCAAAACACTCAGTGGCCAAGAGGGCAATGCAGTGGTTTGATTTTTGGTGAGTTAAACCATTTCTGTTTTCTCCTTTTTCTTTCCCTTTTACAGGGTCTGAGGGGAAAATAGTTTCTCAGTAATCCTATTGCACTCTCTATTGCCTGCTCCAAATAACTATGCTTCTAGCATCTTGCATTAAAATGTTGTTCAGTTTTCCTTCAAAGACAGATAAAGCAGATGATACTTAGAGTGTGCTTTGGATACATGTATTTATATAGCTTTCTGTGGAAATAATATCTAGCTAGATAAAAATGGATTTTGTTATCCTACAGATTACTCACAGTAATATTTATATATATTTATGTACACCAGAGAAGCTGTTTACAGCATTTTAAAGAATGCTTCCTCCTGCAGTGAATGTTTCCTTCTCTCTTCCCTGTTTTCTACCTATGTATATTAATAATGTTTAGACAAGAGACTAACCTTGACTGCATTAGGTGTTCAAAACACCCTGAAAAACATCTTCACTGGGGGAAGTTCTCTGACTAAAATCATCGTGCTGGTTGTAGTATGAAGCCATCTAGAAAGTGCTTGTTGCACTAAGCAAACACCAAATACCTTCACAAGGCTGAGACAAAGACTAGATAGAATTTGAAAAGAGCACCAGATAACCACTCAGACGGCCAAATAGCTGGACTTAACTGCTAATCACAGACTAAAAAAAGATATAAACCATACTAAATTAAAGACAATTTTATCCGCATGGGCAATAGTTTTTCTGTTGGATGAAGAACTGGATAGGTTCTGTCATTCGTGGCAATGGGAGTGCAGCAGTTCCACAATGGTACAAGATGCAACTTTCACCTTACTTACTGCATCATCCAAATTGCTACATGCATACAAGACATCTGATATACCTGATCTCTTTCACAGAACTAATGCTGGCTGACTGCAGAACAATCTTTGTGTCTACATTTTAACATTTATTTGTTTTACATTTGTGTAAGTTCCCATCGTTATTTATGAAAATAAGGGGGACTTTTCTCCATGGTAATGGTCTATTCCATTGATGTCATATCTTAAGCATAGCAATAATTCTGAGTAAAAAAAATGACTACAATATATCCAGTATAATCTAAATTATTAAAATGATCCCCCAAATAGGAAAACAATTATGTTACCTGAAAGATTTTCATTTACCACAGAGTTTTAATTACTTTATAGGAGGTCATGATGGATATATTCAAAACCGAAGAAAACCCACAAAACAAAATAAAAGCACAAGTCTTTAAAAGTGGTGGACTTAAATTATGTGAAGTAGCCAAGGACTGTGAGTGATTCAGCGATTGGACACACACTATAGTGGTCTTTACAGGTTCAGATGGTGCATATTTCAATAATTTCTATAAAAGAAATCAGATCCTTTTCAGCTGGGCAGCCAAAATCCTAAGTCACTCCTGAAAATGAAGGCTGATTATAGGATTCACTTCAAACCCATGTACGTCATCAGTAATCAGTTGAAATTACAAATTAGAGACATATTATCAGCAACCAAGTTAAATGTAAATTAGACAGGAGGAAAAAGAATCTAAGCAGCATCACCTGGTTTAGAAGGAAAGCAGAAAACAAAAATAGATCATTTTTTTTTCCCTTTTTTGCCTATTCCAATTCCAGACACTTGATAGTCGAATTTAATTTTATCAATTCATAATTTAGAAACAAATATAATACTCTCAAATAACTTGAAGTTCATGGAACTAATGAAATCTTAAATTAATGTCTCAGGGAGGTACAAAATAATATATATGGTTATTAAAATATCAAAACAGAGGATGTGTTTATTAGGAAATGGATTTAATTGAAAAATCCTAAAACTTGGTTACATGCTTATTATTTTTACTTTATTCTTGTGCTACAACAAACTGTACAAGTCTGTCAAATATTGCAAGCAGAAAACTGAAATAGTCCACTCCTGCTGTCAATGTTAGATTTCATCCTGATGAATGTGGATTGTCCACAATCAACCATGTATGAATCTGGGCAGTGAATGTGTCTCATTACCTTGTGTGAAATCTCTGTCTTTTGTGCTGTAGAAAGAGTTTTCATGTAGATTAACTTATGCGAGAAGTATCAGTTATGGCATGAATGATATGGTTTATGTGAGGTTTTTATTACCTCTTTTTCCCCCTTTCAATGATTCTAACAGAGGAGTCATCACTGGACACTCTCCCAGGTCATAGCCCTCACACTCTTACTCTTTGGATCATTGATATGATATTTTATAGAGTTATCATTTGTGTTTGGACATTGTACCTTTGCCACTCTTGTGAAAATTCCTGCACATTTTGCCATATTCAAAGATCTAAAAAAATATCATTTGCATATACTCAATAACAGATCATATCCCTTAGAAGCCTGTGTTCATTGTGCCTAAACTTCTCACAGCCTTGAACGCTAAGTGCTTATATGGCATCTTCACAGAGTGAAGAGACATACAAACAGACAGAGTGCACAAAAAAACCCTGCAATTGGAATCTGGAGAAACAGGAGAAAAGCAAGAGAAAAGAAAGGTGTGTCAAGGAGCTGAAGCATCAATGAACAGACTGAAATTTAGAAAATGTCATAATGAAGTTTGTCCATTATCTTAATTCATTCCTTTCATTTGCATGCAATTATGAGCAAGTTCTACTCCAGGTGAACCCCTCCTATTTTTAACATATGCTCATACTTCACTCAGTAGCCAAAGTTATCTTAGTCTAAGAATTGCTGTCTGCTCAGGCCCAGGAACCAAAGCATGCCATTGTACATGGTACTTCTGCCTTATTTCTTACGAGTATTGGAAGAGAAAGGATGCCCTCCCCTCAGGGTGATGAAGTTCTGGCTTGGAGAAGTTGAGTTGATCTCTGACTGCCAGAGTTCCTGACCGATGTTGCACATTCCCTTGCATCGGATGTTTCAGATGTGTGTGCTTCTCATTTCTGAATGCCCACCTCAAGATCCTGAGGATTGAGACGAAGAAGCACTGAGCAGTCACAGCTGTAATTAAAGTGAGTGGGTGCTGTGCCTGAAAGTGCAAATTATTACAAAACGTGACAAAACCCCATGACCTGAGTCCAGGGTAGCTCAGCATTGTCTGTTGCCTGTGTGCCTCTGCTGCCTGTCTGTAAAGTGGGATATATCATCCTGTCACTTCGGAGAGATTCTGTTGAGATAAATTAACCTTCATGAAGTTTAAAGAGCTTTGCATGACGAGCACCATAGGGAAACCCATAAGGAAATGAATAATTCTGTCTTCAGCTCAGGGTTTGAGTGGTGTGCATAGGTGAGGCCTAGGAACACACACTGAACAACTAAAATAACCAGAATATCAAAGACCTGGTTGTTACTTGAACTCCATTCTTCACATACCCTGAATGAGGTGAGGAGATGCTCTAGAAAAAACCCCGCATCATGGTGTATTTAAAGACTACATGATGTTGCATGTGAAGGGAGGCAGTGTTAATTCATGCTTTGCTGTACTTGAGTACTTAATTTTGCAAGTTTAACAATGCTCCTTCGGTACAGCTTTTTACGTATAGTGAACATTTTATAGCTCTCTCACTACCATTGTCTCTCTCTACCATTAGGTAGCTGGGACAAAAACTCACACAACCTTAAAATGGGACTTTGGGCATCAATCCAAATGCTTTTTTCCTGGTTTTCTTTTTTGTTTTTATTAGAGAAAATGCAAAAAACAAGCCAAAAATAAAAAAAAAAAGAGTGTTTTAAGCACAGTCTGTACCCTGGGTTTATGGAAACCACGTGAAGCTCAACATTGTATGCAGAAAGCCTTTGTGTTGTATTACTCTTCTTATGAACCTCCTCCTTTTTCTTTTTTTTTTTTTTTTTTTTTTTTTTTTTTTTGTCCCAGGTAGTTCATACCCAGAATAGTGTAGAAGTATCTTTACAGTATGATGAATTCATATTTCTGGCTTCAGTGAATTTTGAAAAACTTGAGTTCCTAAATTGCTTAACATCATATTGTCAGAGCCTTTTAGCAAAACAAAAAAATAAGGTGCATAAATTCTACTGTAGGATTTTATACTGTCTGAACTATGCATACTGACTGCAGCTTTTCTAAATTCAAGCCTCACTGAAATTTCAGTTTAATTTCCCCATTTTTTACATTTTTACCTCTCTGAAGGTGTTATCCCACGTACAGTAATAGTTGAGGGGGTTTCTTGGAAGAAAGAAACACTGCAGAGAAGGACAGTGGCTTGGCTGTTTTGTTCACACTATTAAGTGTGCAGTTAGTGAGGGGTGTGCTCACCAGCTTCAAAAAAATGGGGAAGGCTGGAGACAGCTGTCGGGTTGGTCAGATAAAAGACTTCATTCCTTTCTTTGAACCACACTAAGGCAAATCACACTCTGTCCATGAAAGAATTAGTATTTCCTTGTGGAGTTTGCTCTAAAATTTGCTTGATTCCTTAACATCTGACAGTTTGATGAAGGAAAAAAATGTTCTCAAAGAGCATATTTCATTTTCTTAATGGAGTAACAAAGGAGTACTTCCTGGAGAATTTATCTTTTTCACTTCTTTGGTTTCTCTTTTTTCCCTGCCTTCACTGGCACAGGCATATTGGGTGCAACTGCACACAACTGCACACTGAAATAGCAACAAAGAATGCAGAATAGGTGTTATGTGGTGGTTTGTTGTTTTTGGTTTTGCTTTTTAGTTTTGTTTTGTTTTTGTTTTCTTTTTAGTTTGAAGTTTTACAATGAATCATGAAGGTACAGAGTAGCCTTAGGGAAAAGCTGTTTTCTTTCAAGACAAGTTCCTTATTTAGCATTTGAAAATACTTTTTCTGTTGTTGCATGGTAGGTGTCATCTGTTCGTTTGTTTTTGAAACAAAATCTACTTATTCAAATACGTCTTTATGAACACTACTGCTCTGTGGTCATTTTTGTTAACTTCTAATTGTCAGTTAAGCCTTATGGGTGTGCACCAGTTGTACAAATTTAAATGTCTTACAGGCTTATAAATTTCTACCTATCATAGCAATTGTATTTCATAAAAATTCCAGTCCGTATCAAAATCCAATTATGACATTGGTGTCTATTTGAAGTTTTTTGTGAATTTTTGGGTTGTGTTTTTAATTTCTGCTATGTCTAGCCCTCTTGTGGACAGTTCTTTAGGCAAGGAGACAGTGAGGAACAGCTGAGGATAGGGACAGTTGTTTGCAATTTTTCCCAGCAAGCTGGAAAACTGGAGAGAGTCAGAGCAACTCACAGACAAGCCAGATTGTGGAAAGTACCATTTGATCATTGACTGTGGTCAGCTAGGACAAGATCACTAGACACTATTTGTGATTATTCATCCAGAAAAACATGAGGCACTTATAAAACTTTTCATCTGCAGAATTCAATTCCTTTCAGATATTCCTCAACCTTTATGGGCTTTTTTAAATTTTAAAAACAACACAAAAACCACAAAACAGTGCAGTGAAGCACACCTAGCTTGAAAAGGGAGAGCTCGCTGATTTCATAAACTATGATCTTTCATTATGCTGCTGATGAGAGCAAATATAAGAATTTCAAAATAGAGCAGTCTGTTTGTGTCAACAATGGATATTGCATATCCCTTTGAGGTAAGCCAGTGACAATGCAAGATGCTTGCTATAATGCCCTTTCAACATATTGGAAAGTTTCATAGAGAAGATGTTGAAAAACAGTGGGGTAGTTTTATTTATTTATTTATATACAAAATTATTCATTTTTTCAGTGAATAAATCCACTTTCATCATTTTAACTGCAGGTATTTCTTTTCTTCCATTTTTTATGTAGTTCAGAGAAACAGCAACCATAGCCATTTCAGCCTGTGGGAGGAACTATTTTCTTGGGAAAAAAAAAGCCAGACTGTCAGGATTTGTCTTTGGGCATTATTTTACTGCATTTGCCAGCCTATGAGACAGTAGCTTTCAAGTAGGCTCGATAACTGTGAGGCTATCTTCACAATGCAGGACCAAGAAGCCAAGGGGGACTGGTAGCTTCAGAGATGATTGCAAACTAGGAACAATTTGGTTACAAAGGCAGCTGGTATGAAGAAGCTCATCAGAGCTTAGTTTTCATCTGAGCCTTGTTGAAAAGAAACTATCCAATCTTTGACATAGTCACCTTAGAAACAATCTGATTCTTTTCTCCTTGGTATCTTTTTACATGGTATTGTCTTATCCAGTGAATCAGTAAGAACAGGTTCTACTGGTTTTGCACACAGCCCTGCTCTGTAAAGGAAATTACATCCTTGGAATGAAGTGTGAGTAAGGATGACAAAATTTGCCCCATAGTACTCACCATGGTACAATAAATCCATCATACTAGGTAACATCCACAGAACAGCAGTCCACAACCCAGAAAGAAGTGCCTTTTTCAGTAATTATTTATGAGATATTCACTTTCTACAACATTCAAAGTTGGATTTAAAATGGCAAAAAGCCTGTAATTTTGATTGTTTGAACCTACTTTAAAGGGACATATTATTTAACAAGTAAATAAACTTTTGATTGGCTAAGCACAAGTATTCATCAGCTTCTGTACAGGAAAAGCCTTAAGGACTATTCATGATTCTGCATTTTGACAACACAATTATTAATTAGAAGCTTAAAGACAGAAGTGGATCCATGTTGAAGTGTGAATATGCCTGTGATTAAATGTTAGGATTTGTTGATTGGAAATGATTGATAGGTTGCTTTGTTTTTCAGGATGATTTATCAGTAAGATTTAATTTGAGGGTTTTTTTTGTTGTTCTTGGGGTTTTTTTGAAGGAATTTGTTTTAGGACTATAATTTGGAATATTGTAATACAAAATAAGCCATAAAATAAAACAAAGTTAACTTTTATTGGGCTAAACTATTAAAATAGCTTCCTGTCTTGGGCACATTCCTAGTATATCCTCATTTTCAGTTTGACACAAAGCTGATTTAAATCAATGGGAGTCTTTTATTTAACTTCAATGGCCTAGGATTCACAGTTTCTCTGGCTGATAGAGAATTGTGTTGACCATGTAAAAATCCCATCTGTCTCACTCACTTGGACATTGCCAGTGTGCTTCTCAGAATCAAACTGTTTTAAAGTATTCTCAGAAAAAGCATTCTTACATAAAAATAGCATTTCTGGGTTTGTTAGTCAATCTGCCAACATTTGACACTTGTGAGGTGAGGAGGTGAGGAGGTCCCATGTTTTTGGACTAGGATGAAAAAACTTTCAGGATGTGCAAGCTTGAGCAGGACTCCCATCCAGTTGAACTGGAGTAAAATCTTCAGTGTCTTTTCAGTCACTGCCTGTTTTTCTTCACTTATTCTTCAACATTCCTGTTCTTTTAGGGTAACACAGTGTTAGGTATCTTAAGAAATGCAATTTATAGATAAGTAGTTTTTCCAATACTTCTCTCCTCACCTCGATTACTAGCTTGTGGCCTTGACAGGGTAAGAAAAAAAATAACCTGAAATAAAACTTCAGAATCTCTATAGTTTCTTTTGCTTTTTCTGTTCTTTTCATTCGTCTCTTTCTTTTTTTTTTTTTTTTAAATTTCATTCTGAATAATGGGGTAAATTCTGGGACCCAGGAAATACAAAAAGCTGCACACCAATCCTAACATTGTAGAGCAAGCATGACTGTAAGTGCCCTTCTTTGAAACACTTGTAAAGAATATAATTCAGAATCTGGGAGGGGGGACCTGTGAGAGGAGACTGAATTCAGGCACAGCATGCTGTGTAACCAAACAAAAGAGTGTTGCCTTTCATTGTTTAATATTCCTAGCAGTAAGGTGGTACTACTTAGAATGTTGAAAAGTAACACATAGTGGGGCATATAATTAAGTGAAGCCCGAAGAATAATTATGCAAGTACAGCTCAGTATAATGAGGAACCAGGGTTGGGTTTTTTCAATATCGTATTTTGACATTAAGTACAAAATTGAAATGTGACGCTAATGCATCTGTTGGAAATGGAAGGAACCTGCAGATATAGGCATTTTAAAGAAAAAAGACTATTTTTACCTTTTGTAGAATAGGACCATTCCATATTTTATTTAAGTAAAATAGAGTTTTATTTATTAAGGGCTTGATATAATTTCAGAAAAAGAATGTGAGAATTTCCATTGATCTAAATGGAAACTGGCTCTGTCCCTCTGTTGAAATATTTGTATTTTTCTCTGTACTCACACAAATAAAATGTCGCAATTACTCTGAAAACTGCAATGCATACCAGTTAAAGCCAAGTTTCTGGGATGTTCAGAAGAAGATATTGTAAACTGAGGATTTCAGCGTGAGCCTGTTCATGAGGGACAGCTCTAGGGTTGCCACAACAGCAGCTTTTTGCTGCCATTGCAGAAGATTACAAGAGAGTTTAATTAATACAGCATTTGGAAGAGTGAAAAGATGTCTGTCCAAGATAATTCTCTAATTCTGGGACCTAGCTTGAGTGGCAGAGTGTTGTCTCTCTCTACGTGAGGTGTATTTTAAAAGGAGAATTGGAAGGTATTTAAACTTCATCCCTGTTGCTGCCATTCCTCTCTATGTACAGGAGTTATGAAAATAACACCTCTAAGATATGCTTTGTTGGTTCTAGTTGGATCTTTAACACTGCTCCAAAATTTGGGAGCAATCCATCTGCTTATGCTAAAGGTGTCTGCTGCTATTATTACATTCCCTAGACTACCCCAGGTGTTGGCATGGGGTTGGCAAATGTACAACAGAAATTAGACTGATCCTACATATGTTTGAGAGTGCAGCTGGAGGCAAAGCAGTGTATCCTAAGGTGTCATTTAGGCACTAGGTGCCTGTGCTAAGGCAACCAATGCCCTCATAAGGTTTCCATAGTTTACTCCATTCTTCCACAAAATAAGAGTCCAAGAGAAAATATTTAAAAGTTCTTTTAAAATTTTACTTGGAATACAAACACAGGGATAAGATGACCAGACCACAAAATGGCTTAGGCCTCTACAAGTAAAAATGTATGTCACTTATTGTAGAAAAGAAGTTGGCTGACCCTGCTGTTTGTGTCTGACAATCTGACCCATAAACATTAGGAAGAAGCTACCTGCCAAGAATGCTCAATTTATGTTGCCTGCCACATCTTTACAGCTGTAACAGAAGATGACTGAAAGCTTTTTTTCTTTCCCTTTTGCCCTCCTCCCCCCACTTAATAGCAAGGAAAAAGTCTGCCTTCTCTTGAATCTGAAGTAGGACAGTGAGTCATTCTAGTTCTTTATACTGTAGAGTTGGAGGCACTGCAGAAGACACTGTTCTGTACTATAAAACCAAAGGGAGCATTTCAGGTGTAATTCTCTCCAGTGCTGGTGTAAGTACTGTGATGGTAGTTGCTGCATAATGCACAGTGCTGCTACACAAGTTGACCCCTGGGGAGCATTTAGTAAATTGTAACAGTCTGTGAAAGCACGAAGTAAAGATGGACTTTCCTTCTGAACACAGTGGTCTGATTCCTGCAGGTAGCTCGAAGTGCAATAAGGAAGTTAAAAGTTGCCCAAAAGCAGCTGTACTTCTTGCAATTAGTTCAAGAAGATGTCTCCATCCTTGACCTTGAAAAGTGCAAAGTGATGCTTGCAGAGTGATTCCTTCCTCCAGCAGCCCACGGGAGGATTGAGGGGGCTGAGAGCAGGGTGACTTCCACACCGTGCCTGCTGTGGGCTTTGCTGAAATCATACAGATTTCTTTATCTGTCACTGTCCCAAAGCACGCGCTGGCTCCTCCCATTAGTATGTGGGTTACTCCATTCCAAAAAGAATAGAGCTAGACTCAATTAATGAAAAAGAATTATCAATAAATGGAATAAAGGGTCAGCCTCCTTCCTGGTGTGATACATTCATGCGTTGATCTGAAATATCCATGAAGCATTGGGAAGCACCAACACACAGTAGGAAATTCTTCCCCTCAGTGAGCTCTCTAGATGTCAAAATGCAGTTTTGCAGACTTTTGACTAAAAGCTACAGTTCAGCCTGCTGGTTAAATGCCATCAGGCATGCATTCTGCTCTAATCCTTGTTCTGGCATTGACTTTTTCTGCTTCCTTGGATATGCTGTATATAATTAGAAGTCCTTTATCCAAGATTTAGTTAAGGATCATAACTCTTTCTAAAGAGCTCTGGAATACACAGTTGAAAGCTGATGTATTGGTCCTAAGTTCAACTTTTCAGTGGCCACTTGTTAAAACTTCCAACTTTCTGTTGGGAAAGTGCCATATATCAGAGGAACAATGTGAAAAGACTGGAAGTCAAATCCTCAGCCCTGTTAACTTCAGTGAGTTGCTCCATTTTGTATCTTGTAGAGTCTCAATATTAACAATGCACAGAGACAGGCAGGATTTTAAAAATATTTTTATCAGGGCTTTTGCTTTTCCATACTTTGGAAGGATAATGAACAGGAAAGTGGATTTCCCAAAAAAGCAAAGCTAACCTTTTCAGCTATTAAGTGTGTCTTGGTTTGGATTCTCTTTGAATCTGGGGTGCAGGTGTGACTTTTTCTCCAGCTGTTTTTTCATAGTTAGTTATAAAAATCTGTCAAGGTTTTCACAAAGCAAATTCTTTGAAAATGTGGCTTTTTAAACTTATTTTTATTTATTTATTCTTAAAGCAACAACCATGTAAGATCTTTTTAAAGGTAAACAGCATGAGCAAGCCCAGGCAGCAAATGTAGCACATCAAGTCTTTTCTTATAATTTCTTTCCCTCGTTTCCTCCTTTCCCCTCTGCCCCCCTCTCTGCTGCAAATAAAGGACTGAAGAAAAGAAGAAAAGGCTTACACAGCAACATTTACATCCCTGCCTTTAGTTAGTGACACTTTCCTAGCTTGAGGTGATATGCATTATTGAAGAGTGTCCAGCGCTCTCAAGTAAATATGTGCCACTGAAATAAATAACTACCTATTATACTCCTCTGTATTCCTGGGCAGTGTTTATAACAATCCGCATGCAGCTCAGTTTCCATTTTTTGTCCTTACTTTCATTTCTCAGGAAACAAATTTTTTAGTAAATGTCTCAGATATACAGAAGTTGATCAGAATGAAGTAAAAAATTATATTAATTGTTGAACCAACACAGTAGCATTGTGACAGACCAATATTCCAAAGTGGCTGCCTGCTTTCAGCCATCTAAGTCCATGCTTAGGCTAAGGATCTATACAGCAACTGGTACTGTGAAATTTTGGGTGTCTAACCTCACATGTCCAGCTGAAAATATTGGGTTCATGTTGCATAAAAGTATAGTTAGTTATTATATAGGAGTTAATTAACCAGTATAAATTAATTCAGGAATATCTTCCTTTTATTGCAACCTGACACAAGGAATCTGCAACAATATTTAGTAAATTACAACTTAAGCAATTCTCCATTAACTGCATAATTTCTCTCATACATTGTGCTTCCCTGAGTTGTACCGTTAAACACTTTACTGCTTATAAGTTAGGATAATTATAATGGGCTGAATAGTGTCTGAGATTTAAAAAGAAAGCTTTTGGGAGTGATGTATAGTTGCTCCTCCTTTTTATGACTACCTGATAAAGGTCAGTCATTTATAATTTACTTGAATTGTGGTTCATTTAACTGTTATTTACCTGTATGGTTTTGGTGTATGGCTACTAGTCTAATCTACTGGCAAGATTTTTTCCAAGGTTATGTAGTAGAACCTTTCTAATCATATGAGCTGGGTATTCCTAAACATTTGGAGTTTGATATTTTAGCAACCTCCATGGACTTCAGTGAGAAATTTGAGGTGAAATGCTCAACATTTCACCGTATGGTGAAAAGGCATTTGGTGTATTTCTAGAGGAGATTTTTTAAAAGAAAAATATTTTTCAAGAATTTTAATATTTTCCAGTTTTAAGAGATAAATTCACTCTTTCTTTAATATTAAAATGACTGCAACCTTTTTTGTGTGTACATATGTACGTTTATACATGAAGAGAAAGAAGGCAGGGTTATTTCTACTGGGCATTTAGGTCTATTGAGCAGTATTAATGAAGCTTCCTCTATACCATCTGCTTCCAAGTATATAATGCCCCTTGACTATATATGAATACCTTGTGTTCATGTTATCAAGCGTTATTTCTGTGTCAGAGAAACTGCTACTTGTAGTGGGAGACAGACATTCAAAAAGCTTGCCTGATGTATTCACTGTTTTGGGTTACACACAGCAATCAATACCTTGATTTGTAAATTTGGGTTAAAGCATCCTTTGAATTTGGGTTAAAACATCCTTTAATGTGCAGGATTCAGAATAGTTTCTCTTCTGAACCCAAGGATTTCAAATGCACAGCCGCATCCTGCAAGGAGAATGTCCTAAACAGGACTGTAGGCTATTTTGGATAAATATATTTGTTGCAGTCCTTTTGCTGTAAGATATTATAGACGGGAAAAATGGTTTAGAAATGGATTAGACAACTTTATTTCATGAATGCCCATTGGTGATTGTTAAATGCACTAGCCTGGATGCAATTTCTGTCTTAAAAAAGAAAAAAGAAGAAGAATTAAAAAAAGAAGAAAAATAAAAGGTGTGAGTGGGGGAAACCTTAAGCTCCTTGCTGCTGCAAGGCAGAAAGTGATGTCAGTCCATATTTCTTCTGTTTCTTACACTCTTTCTTTAAGCAGCCTCTATTAACCATTGTCAGACATGATGCTGAGTGACCTTCGGTCTGTTCCAGCATAGCTCCCATTATGTTCTTAATGACACATCTCTGCACTCTTTTATACCACAGGTCCCAACTTCTGTCTCGGAGGTGGTGGACTGGGCTGTGGGAACAAAGTGCCTTAGAGCATGAGGGAGGTTGCTTCCTTAGGCCCCCCCACCTCTCTCTTACGAAGCTGGAACTCATACCATGCATGAGGCAAGGCTACAAAGGTTGCCTCACAGTGAGGTCATTGAAAAGCTGGTTTCTATTTTTGTCCCTGACACTGCTGAAGAATTTTTGCCTGATGCTAGGCAAGCTGCTTAACACACATTTTTCAGAGTGCTGACTAATGACCTTTCCCATTTCTCTAAGACCTGCCTTTGATACTTGATAGTAGGAGTTCCCCAAATGGGAAGGCAGCTTGTGCTGATGGACTGGTGTGGAGGCTGCAGACTCACTGTTAAGTGAACTGGATACCCACAAGTCTATGGGTCCTGATGGGATGTACCCGTGAGCGCTGAGGGAGCTGCCATAAGTCATTGCTGAGCTGCTCTCCATCATCTTCGAAAGGTCCCGGAGAACAGGTGAGGTGCCTGAGGACTGGAGGAAAGCCAATGTCATCCCAGTCTTCAAAAAGGGCAAGAAGGAAGACCCGGGAAACTACAGGCCCGTCAGCCTCACCTCCATCCCTGGAAAGATGATGGAATGCCTCTGTGTGGGCATCATCTTAAAGCATATGGAGGAAAAGAAAGCTATCAGAAGTAGTCAACATGGATTCACCAAGGGGAAGTCATGTCTGACTAACCTGATAGCCTTCTATGATGGCATCACTGGGTGGATAGATGAGGGGAGGGCAGTGGATGTTGTCTACCTTGACTTCAGCAAGGCTTTTGACACAGTCTCCCACAGCATCCTCGTAGATAAGCTTAGGAAGTGTGGGTTAGAGGAATGGACAGTGAGGTGGATTGAAAACTGGCTGAAAGACAGAGCTCAGAGAGTTGTTATTAGGGTCACAGAATCTAGTTGGAGGTCTGTAACAAGTGGAGTCCCCCAGGGGTCAGTACTGGGTCCAGTCCTCTTCAATATATTCAATCAATGACCTGGACGAGGGGATGGAGTGTACCCTCAGCAAGTTTGCTGACGATACAAAAATGGGAGGGGTCGTTGACACGATGGAGGGCTGTGCTGTCATACAGCGAGACCCAGACAGGCTGGAGAGTTGGGCAGAGAGGAACTGGATGAAATTCAATAAAGGCAAGTGAAGGGTACTGCACCTGGGGAGAAATAACCCCAAGCACCAGTACAGGTTGGGGGCTGACTTGCTGGAGAGCACCTCTGAGGAGAAAGACCTGGGAGTCCTGGTGGACAATAGGATGACCATGAGCCAGCAATGTGCCATTGTGGCCAAGAAGGCCAATGGCATCCTGGGGTGCATCAAGAAGAGTGTGACCAGCAGGTCAAGAGAGGTTATCCTGCCCCTCTACTCCACTCTGGTGAGGCCCCATCTGGAGTACTGTGTCCAGTTCCAGGCTCCCCAGTTCAAGAAGGACAGGCAACTGCTGGAGAGGGTACAGTGGAGGGCTACAAAGATGATTAGGGGCCTTGAACATCTCCCTTATGAGGAGGTGCTGAGGGACTTGGGTCTTTTTAGTCTGGAGAAGAAAAGGCTGAGGGGAGATCTAATCAATACTTATAAATACTTAAAGGGTGGGTGTCAAGAGGATGGGGCCAGTCTGTTTTCAGTGGTGCCCAGGGGTAAGACAAGAGGATATGAGCACAAACTTGAATATAAGAAGTTCCACCTAAACGTGAGGAGGAACTTCTTTACTTTGAGGGTGGCAGAGCACTGGAATAGGCTGCCCAGGGAGGTGGTGGATTCTCCTTCTCTGGAGACATTCAAA
>KZ506301.1:145409-182887 GCA_002844005.1 Limosa lapponica baueri | reverse complement strand
TTCTGTGATTCTGTGACTTTGGGAAATGTGATTCAAGCAGGGTGGAGCAGGCAGAGTGCTTGAGTTTGAGTCTTCCCAGACAGTGAGCTCCTCATGTCAGTGGTTCTTAACATTGGTGCTTTGCTACCCAGTGTAAAATCAGGATAATATTACGGTCATACTTTATAGGCAGTTGTAAAAGTAAAGACATTGCTGTTCATGAAATACAGTCATGGGCACCACAGAGAAGTCGAAACAAATGGCTTCAAAGTGGAGTTTGAATAATGCAGTGCAAACAAGTCCTAAGGCCATGCTTTACAAAAAAAAAAAAAGAAGATAAAAAGATTTTTGAACACCTCATTATTTTCCTGAATGCAATCCATCCTTTCAATCCACCCCCTGAGAAAGGCAGGGGTCATGTGCAAGTATCTGACCAAGTAATCAAAAACCTAGACTGAATTAACACTGCAGAGGTGACTTTTTCTGCATGTCTGTCATTTACTTTTATTTTCTGGCACTGAGGGTGCTTTATAAGATGGCATGTGTGCAACATGCATACAAGCTAATATGAAAATGAGGTTAGCTGCGCTCATAAAACTCTCAATAACTTAAGAAAAATTCAGTGACTTTATTTATTTATTTTTTCCTTGTTGATTCTATTCAAAGACAAGCCAATTTGTAATTTCAGGGCCAAGCTGCTAACAGCTGATTTTAGAAACAGCAAATGATATTCCCAGAGGCAATAGGACCCCAGAGTCCCTGGTGCCACCAGCCACCTGTCAAAGAGTTTTGAGGAGGGCATTCCATTAGTTTCAGTGCCACCATCAAAGTCAGGAGAATGTTCTCCCAATATTTTCTATAGATTGCCTGATGTTTTCTAGATAAGTACTTATGTGGCCTCAGAATATGTCTCTAAAGAGAAATTAGGACACCCACGGCAAAACAATTATGCCTTTTCATCCAAAGAACGGTATTGTACAAAAATGGAAGCTTCAAGCAGATGAATCAGAAACATGGAAAGAGACCTCAGAGAGGAAAGTGTGATGTAGCTTGTACACAGATTTAGAGTAAATTTCTCAGGTACATCACCTTGCTGGGCACATTTTTTTTCAAAATTGAATTGTGTGAACATTATTCATGTTTTTTTCCAATGTGTCTAGCACATATTCAAACATAGAAGATTTGGTATTACCCTAAAATAGACAGCCAGTTAGGAGAGTAAGAAATAGTCTTTACATTTTCAAAGCTGGCTTTTAAAAGTTTTACTGGAATTTTTGTCTAGTGTGAGCTAACCAGTTTCCACAGATAAACCACTGAATTTCCCTTGTGTGTTACATTGTATGTTGCCTATCTGTAAAATATGAGTAGCAAAGTAGATCCCTACTAAAAGAGGGACAAGGAAAGGAAGGAACAAAATTCATTTAACAGCCGTCAGCTACATTTTTCTTCTGCTATCCATTGTGAAAACATCTGGTTCCATCTAAATTTTGTGGATGATTCTAACCTTTGCTTCTGTGTATTTTTTTTATATTCATGCTTTCTAAGTCCTGATCCTTGTAAAACCTCCCTAATATTTTAAAAAAGAAATGAACAATCCTTTCTATTTTACAGCCTTTGGGAGAAACAGATTGATTCTTTTGGGGTGTAAGGGGTAGGGGTAATTGGATTTACATGTGTGAAGAATTGATGGAAGAAAGCTCAGCTGAAAGAAATGAATTTTGTATTTAGTGCTGAAAGCAATAAAGGGTCATTTCTCAGCTAAGCACCTGTGAAAATTCTGTGTCCCATATTCACAAAGCTCCTCCTGCAGCACAGCAAATTTATTGATTCCAGTGAAAAGACATTATTGCTGGGATCTTGTGGTTACAGTGTGAGAGCAAATGTCTGGCAGTTAGATATGATCTCATGGAGGCTTCCAAAGATCAACAGATTGACTTTAAACTGGAAATAGCTGAATTCCAGATGCTGGAATTATATCTTCACAGAAGCAGTGTAAGAAAAATCAACTGATGCTGATTAAAGATAGTCATACATTTCTTCCTAAGGCTTGTTTTCACCTGTCTGTAACTTTTTTGTGTGTTTTATTTTTCTTCTGAGCTTGAAATTTGATATGTAAGTTCTTAAGACAGAAACTCATACTTTAGATATTAAGCAAGTGTATGTCTTCTGACCAAACAGAGAGAAAGAAAAGCCATTGCATTATGCAGCTTTCTTTTCCAATCTCATTTCATAATGATTCTAGTGGTACTGGTTAGAAATGAAGAGGCTGAAGAACAAAATCCTCAGGTCTCAGCTGTGGATTCCATCAGTTTGGGAAAAAATTGCTGTGCTTTTTCACATTAAGGGGAGTTTAAAATCAGACTATGCACACATATCTTTTTGCTACAATGAACTACTGGTTTTCCATGGTTACTGATAACAAGGTGCATCAAGGGTCTTTTAAGGCACAGAGCTATAAACTCCAGGCTCTCAGTTCAAAAAGGACAAGAGTCAGTGTGAAGTACATTGAGGTACCAGATTTGAAGAACCTACAGGAACATGTATGGAAACTTGCACCTCAGAGACAGTGAGAACGTTCTCAGAAATATTTGCAAGTAGCATACACAACATCCATATCCTTTACTTTCTTTAGCTGGCTGTGGTATGAACCATGCAGGAATAACCAGGGAACAGCAGTAGACAGTCCCGACTCCAATAAAAGTGTCTGTATTATGGCAATGTGGTTTTGCTTGATACAAATTCTAAGAAGAAACTGCAGATTACAGGTAGATAGTTATTTAAATAACTTGTGGTAGAAAAAAAAACTTCTGAAACTAATGTTATTAAGTACACTAGAAAGTTGTCAATACTCTTGATAAAGAAGGTATACTTGAGAAACTTCACATGTATACATTCATAACAGTGTGGATACTTCAGAAACAGACTGTTAAAGTGATGTGTAGTAGCATATTACTGCAAATTCACGTCATTCATTTTAGGCTGTTTTAAATATCTAACTTGAAATCTCACATGCACAAGCCATGTTTCTGTTTCTCAGAGATACCTACCTTTTCTCATTGACTGACAGAAGACTTTACCTTCCCTCCTTTGATCTTCTGAATGACACCAACATTCAAGACCAAAATAAGTGGGATAAATATTGTCTGTTGTCTTGTATTGGTTGCCTGATTGCTTTTTTTTTTTCTTCTTTTTCTGTGGGCGAGTCAAAAAATGAATTTTTTAAGTGCCTACTGTACAAATTCAACTAGGAATTTGCTCTTCCTCTCTGTTACGTCGTCATCAGTAATAAATATTCTGCAGCTGGAATTCATCTGACAGGTTTGCTGGTGATATATGAGCCAGAGAGAAATCCTGTGCAATCTTTCAGAGCTGTCTTGGTTTTGCAGTGCTAACAGTACAAAATGTTTGGTTTAGTCAGTAAAGTAAACAGATAGATACACATCAAGTGCATATGGGGATTAGATCAGTTGGGTAAGAATATGGTATTTTTCATAATATTTTTTCAAGCTGTAACTGCGCTTTAAAACATTGAATGTAGTGACACAGCTAGTTTGACCACATCACCACTCTAAGCCTTGTAACATGACTGCAGGATACCTTAATGCACCCAACTTTGCTGTAAAGGAGAGGATCACATTCAAACCCTGAAGTAATAAACTAAGTGTCCCAATAAACATTGTAGGCAGCTAACCACCCACCCTCCCCTGGAGTAAGCATTTCTAGCCACTGAACTTCAACCCATCTTCTCCTTAATTAAGAAAGAAATACTTTACAAAAGAGGGACAGTTTTGTATACTAATGGTTCTCTCACAATTATATTACAGTGCAAATTTCACATTGTAACCATGAGATATACAGAAAAAGAAAACAAATACTCTGGAATTTCAGAAGCATGCCATGGTTCAGCATATTTTGTCACAACACTAGTACACAACATGACATGTTTTAATTTAATATTCTTAGCCTTAGATTTTCCAGATTTATTTTTCAGAATGAAAAGTAGATGTTTGCTCCTGCCCAGCATAAGCAGATGTTCATGTGTGTACATTTGTATGGTAGTCTTGTTAGTATCAATTTGCTTAGAAAAAACATGAGCCTTGTCTGTATTTGTAACTTAATCATGTTTTGAATGTAATAATTCACTGAAAAACGTAATTCCAGTCAATATGTCTTCAGGAATTCACCAGGAGCACAAGCTCTTTAGGAGTCTGTCCACTAAACATCTAGTTCATACTTGTTTATGGATGATGGTGAAGAATTCACGTAGAGCAACATAAACTTTGCAGCAATGCATTTTCATAATAAAAATTTATTTGCTAGTAAAGTAGTTTGAATTTTATTTCAGAGAAGACTGAATCTTTATGCATGCTTAAAATCACAGGATCTGTGTACAGGGAGCCAAGAATATATCCACTGGAATCAGTCCTGTTACTAGAACTAATGCTGCGCTGGTGAAATAAGAGCTGGGCATATGGTAATTATGCAGAGCTGTAGTGAAGAACCAGAAAGAGCAGAGTACTCTTGTCTTGTCAATGTTTAAACCCTGCTCGATTCTGAATACAGCAAGAATGCTCACCCATTTAGGTCAATTTATCTGAAAAAATGTGCAAATACTAACCAAAGTCTCTGTAGTCTCTTACAGTGGAACACTGGGTCTTCACAGGCACCAACAAAACAGTTTCTTTCCTGAAATCTGAGGCACCTGGGCTGTATTGCAGGTTCCCACATCCTTTGCTTTTTTTTTTTCCCGTGAATTATTCTTAATTGTATTGTACTTGATTATCCCAACTTTCTTTTTGGACTAACAGGAGCTTACCTAAGGAATTATATAGAGAAAAACTATAAAGATTCATAAAGATAGCAAAATCCAGCTGTTATCCCCAAGGAGGATCATGCTATGTTGTATATAAATATGGTTGTCCAGCCTATTCTGGAATCCTGCCTCACCCAGGAATGGCATTTTACAACCTTCCCAGGCAATTTATTCCAACGTTTCCCATCCTTCATTATGAAAAGTATATGTGTGTATATATTTACATTTTAAATATATATATAAAATTTAATCTAACTTCCGTACTTTAAATAAGCCCTATTATCTTTTCTTTGATCTCTAGTGGTATGAAGAAAGCATTTACTCCATTCTCTTCATCTGTGGAAAGAACCAGTATTCCTCTTCATGTTTTTCCATCCTAATACAAGCCCAGCTCTTCATCAGTTACTGTTTGCTTAGACTACTGATCTGTCCTCATGCTGTTCTCTTACTCATGCAGAGCCCTTCTTTTTGTTATTGGAAAGCTATAATTTATAAATGGGCTTTCTTTCTAACATGGCCTGAACGAGAAAATTATTTGAAATTATCTCCTCATAGTCAATTTTTATTTTTATTTCAAAAGTCATTGCAACCTTGTAGCACAGCAAATACGATGTTGCCATTGCTAGTAACAGACCACAGCCTTTGCATTAAGCTCACAGCAAATGCTTCTGTGCTTGTTGAGCTACCTTTGGACTTCTCTTGGCCTTTCTGGATCTGTGTTTTAGCTTGTGTAACTAAAAACAATTATCTAATGACTGTTTCATCCTATGTTTAAGCTTTTGTACAATTCTATGGAGTATATTTGTTATAAACACAAACACACATATTTTATATATATATATATAAAAATAACAGCTTGTAATAATAAGTAGTTATTCTGTGTAAATGATCCCATAATAAAATGCTGCATAGAGAAGTATGAGCATAATTTGGTAAGAGAGGCAACAGGAGGGTATGGGAGACTCAGGGCTGTAAACACCTTAGTTAAGATGATTACTGGTCATCAAAGAAAGGTAACCTTGGATGCCAGCTAAAGAGACTTCAGGGGTAACTAAGGAAATAAAATGAACAAGTATCCAATACCATATTTAGCAAATTTGGATGTAAAGTGGAGCTGCAGACCATTGAAGAAAGAGCATAGTGTAGAACTTCTTAGTAAACACATAAAAATTACCCCAAGTGGACTGATACTCCTCCAAGCACAGGCCATTGGACACCACTAACTTAATTAGACTAACAATATAATTACTGAATATGTTCCTCTTGACCATAAGAAAATTTTGAGTCTAATAAATTAGTGAAATTTAAAGCAACCTCTGTAACTTGGTGCAACAAATTGATAATAATATACATGAGAAACTAGGTGTTTCCAACTTGTAAGCAGTTTTAAAATTTAATCAAAATGGTAAAATAAATATATTTCTCACCAATATTTTTATATTAGTTTTCATTAGTTAATGAAAGCAAGCAACATTTATTGGCTACTTAAAGCAAGCTAGTGAAAGCGAGCAAAGTTGAGTGTGAGTAACTCTTTCAAAGACCTGAGTCACTTGTTCAGAAGCAGCAAATTAAAATTTAAAGATCAAATCACTGTAAGTATGCAAAATTCTTTGTGTTCATATATATAAAGTATTTTATTTCATGGTTCATTATAAATCGAGGCTGTGCCCACACTTACTAATTGCAGTGTTCTCTTGCTGGGCTTGTTTGTAAAGGATGCTGATTGCTTTAGTATATACAGGATTCAGATTAATTTATTTCTTGAAGATAGAGCTAAGCAAAATTACCAATTTTCTTTTTGCGAATAGTTGGTACCTTCCACAGCTATTTTTAACTTTGAGATTGCTGTTTCTTATTTATCTTTGGAGTTTGGAAGTTTCCTGTGCTGAAGTAAAAAGGTGTCAGATGAGTAGTGTCACAGTCAATTGAATGATTATTTTTGTGTGTGTTTTGTGAATGAAGGAACCATAAGACTACTTCTTGGCTCTGCTGCTAAGGAGTCTGGAAGAGGAAGAAGATAATGTGAGACTGGGTGACCAGTAATTAAGTTTTCCTTTCTTGATATGTATTATATTGAACACTAGAGTAGGTCTCTCCCTAGTAAAGCATTACAGTTAACAGTCCTGCTCTGGTTACAACATCTGATGATTTAACCTGTACTGCTTTATGAGACATACCCCTGTAAGAATTAAAGTACTGCAGGAAAGTTTGAGAGAAAAGGGTGTCATGAACATGGAAGAAGAAGCCTTGTCAGATTTACTTATATATGTGAATGGTCTTGAAAATCTGTGATGGTGTATATTTCTGGTGTTACACTGAGTAGAATCATTCCCACTGATCCAAATACCACAGCAGTGTGATTATTTGTATCCCTGAAACATGATATTTGCTAGTTCAAAGCTATACTCTTTAGCTGTACATTTTGTTGGGCTGAATGTGCACTGAAATGTGAGTTTTTCAAACCATACAAAAACAAAAGTGATACTAACTTTCATGTAATAAACACAATGAAACTCCTCTCTTTAACTTCAGAAATCCTCAGTGTAGATGTTCCGTCAAAGCTACAAATTGAAGATCTCTTTATAATCACTTGAAACAGAGGATATCATTTAAATATTTGCTTTAAGATAGATTATGTATTAGACTATATTGATCACTGACTGATTTTTATTGACTCTAAAGGAAGCTTAAGGTGAATAGATATAGATCTCTGGTTGAATATTCCTACATTATTCAGATAGCTTGTTACAGTCAAAATACTGCATTGACAAAACAGAAACACACCTTATATGCAAAACTAAGAATTTATTGTTAGTGTAATTGAAATACTAAAAGCTTAATCAAATAAATTTTACTACAGATCTAATTAATACATGTAAAAAAAAGAGAAAGAAAATGAAGAAAATGATACTTTACAGAAAAAAGGTTCAAAACAATAAATAAGAGCAATACTGTTAAAATTATTATATGCACACTTTCTTGTACCTATCCCTTTTCTCTGCTGTTATGCACATTGATCTATAGACCCCTGAGTCCTAAGGTGAGTGGCTTCAGTCTGGCTGGAGGTGGAAGAGGAGATTTACAGGGAGTTGACAGTGTTCTAGAGTCTTCACCAGGAAGACAGTGATTCTGTTAATTGGGCTTCTTTCTCTTTTTTGCCAGAAAAATTGTGAAAATGACACAATGGCATATTTTTCCTCATTTTAGGGTCTGTTTGGGACTGACTTTAGATGTTTTCTAACACAGTTCACATTCTGGTCGGTCTTTCATTTGCAAGTCCACGTCACACCCAAGTTTCCTCTATTCAGTGTGTTTTAGATAAGCTGAATACTTTTTTGTTGATCTCTTTGTTACCCTTCA
This sequence comes from Limosa lapponica baueri, assembly GCA_002844005.1. NCBI lineage: Eukaryota > Metazoa > Chordata > Aves > Charadriiformes > Scolopacidae > Limosa > Limosa lapponica. The sequence continues at coordinate 174,735 of KZ506301.1, read as the reverse complement.
ATTGATTTTACCCAATGCTTCTGTGGTTGCATTTCTTTATCTGCCCTTTGGTGAGCTGTTTCTAGCTCCGGAGTCTTCAACATCATCTTGTCTCTTACCATCCTGTGCCTGACCTCCCTACACTGCATCTCTTGTCCTCCATTTTAAGGGCTCTGCTGTCATACCAGACATATTTTCTGTATGTGTTTCTATATATTGCATCACCACACTGCAGTCTGGAATATTCCAGTTTACACAGAATAGCTCTTTGTTACTGCTATGTATATAAAAATTATCCTTACACCATAAAAAGATAAGAAATAAAATAACTTAAGCGTAGCCACTGAGTCATTGGAGAAATTGCTGTTGCAGTTAAATATGCCAAAACAAAGTTCCAGGCAGGCAAAGACCAAGTTTGGACAAAGCATGCCTGATGGGCCTCAGACCTGGGAACTTTGAGTGTCAGTGACCACGACAGTACTGTATTACTGGGCTACAAGGCTGCAAGTTCCTCCAGGCAATGTCCAAGATAGCAATGGCAGGACAACCAGGAGTGTTAGCAGCACAACAACATTTAGCTACTTGGATTACTTGGATTAGTGATATCTAGAATAATGAGGATATCAAACTTCTATCTGGGATTTCCAGAAATGGATTTGCCTACTGTATAAATATTGAGTGGGTTGCAATGAGATGTTACACTACCAAAACCGGATGATTTCTATTTTGTTATCTAGTTGCTGAGATTCTTGTTGCACAGGTTGCACAGTATTAGCTCTGTTCACCTATGCCACCCTGCAAACAAGACCACATGATTATTTCCAATAGCTTGAACATGAAGGAACTTCTTACCTGTGAAAGTGTGATGAAAAGGTGTGGAAAATGTAGGGGCCAAATTGATAAAGTAATATTAAAACCAGCTGGGATTTAGAAGTGTGCTTTACCTAATTTAAACATGGGTCTACCTCCCGTATGAACGAAAAAAAATCTGATTCTAAGCTCTAAAGAGAAAAATAATACCTTACTGTGACAATAGACACAGTAGACACTTATAAAGTGAACTTCAAAAAGGAATCACATAGAAAGGGAAAAATGAGCTTATTTTCTTCTCCTACTAACTGCTGGCCAATAGTATCAGCAGGATTTTTTGAAATTAGAAGTCCGAAATGACTGCAGAAGGGAAAGAGTTAGAGTGGACATTTATGGATGAAGAAATGGTGTAGTGAGAGGACAGCAAGAGCTTTTAAACTGCTGCAGTGTGCAATATCAGTGAAGGAAGGACAGAAGTCCCTTTTAGTGTGTTCCCGGCTTGCTCAACAGGGATATTGCACAGCAAAAGGTGGTGCATTACAGCCAGCAGCTGAAGAAGACTGACACACAGCAGCCACTGTAGGATGCTGATGGCTGTTGGCGAGTCCATAGATCCATTTGAAAAGGATGAAATCCAGAGAATGAATCCCAAAATTTCTTTAGTCTGAAACACCTATTTTTTTATTTCTTTTTCCCTTAATAATTTGATTCACTCCCAACTAGAAAAAAAATATTGTCTCCTTACAGGAGACAATTGAAAGAAGGCTCTAGAAAGCCATTAAAAATCTTAAAATTGTGAAGGTTAGTCTTTATGCTATAGCAAATTAAATGTAAAATAGTGTATTTTGACCTTACAGAGAGAAAGCAACATCGAGCTTGGAATTGTGCTATCAGGATTACCCTTATGTTATTTATCCCTCTTGTGTGTGTTAAAGCTTGTTTCTCAGGCTTTTCTAAAGATCTTGAATGAGTATTTGTAGAGGAATAATTACTAGAAACTGGTACAATCTGGATGTGTTAGTTCTATGTTAGGGGAAAAAAAGGAGCAGAGAATAGGGCTGATGCTTCTCCCAGACACCTATGTAAGCGATTATAATGCAAAATGCATCTTAAGCAATTTAAATCCTTCAATTGAAGTTCTTATCTACTGTCTAGTTAAAAACACCTCAGTAACATTAAACGGCTTTTTCTACCATACTTGATATGGTTTTTACCCCAAATAAAAATCCACTTTGAGTCATAAAATGATGATGCCCTTTTACACAACTTGATGGATGTTTTTTGTAAGACTTTTTTCCAGTTTAATCACCCTTGGTAATATTAATAAATTATATGAATGACTGAGTGCATGAATGACTAAAATCTGCTTATTAATAAAATAGGAGTCAGCATAATTCTTAACTATTCATTCTACAGACTTGATACAGAAAATAAACATAATTTTACTGACCATTTTCCCCACCTTCATTAGATGTTCATATGTTATTATAAAGAATGCATTCAAAGACTTGTGTGCAGTACTGTCCAATTCTCTTTAAAGACATTTTTTCTAAAAACAGAAATATATTAAATCCTTCTGAAAATGTTTACATATGAAATTTGCCAAATTTACAAATAAATATGTGACCTGTGCTTTTCTTACATTAAAATTTGAGTGCAGCAGTGATAAATAAATAAATGCAGGGTTAATGAACTTTGTGAAACATCTCTAAAATGGCAATGCATTGGCTCAGTTACAGTTAAATCTGTGAACAGCCATTATGTTAATGAAATCATTAGAGCTCTGTTCGTTAAATGTTACTTGAAAAGCTGTTTCCCAAAGCTCTTCACATTGTGAGAATGAGACAGGGCCTGAAAATATTCATTCTCAGACATAAAGGGCTGAGAAGGAGATAATGCAAGAGGCTGATATCAGAACTCTATTCACTTCTGAAGGTCTAGATTCAGAGTGGTATTAAGTGGCCAGCAAAAACATACGGGGTAGTTTCATTGCAAAGTCCAAATGAAGCATAAACACATTTCCAAACTGGGGGTTATTTTTTTTTTTTTTAAATTTTACACAGTCTAGTGTTTGTTTCCTTACCAATATAATCTGGTGCCAGTACCTTCCATTCTGTCCCTAATTTCTCTCAACTGTCTCAAGATCTTAATTATTATTTTTTAAAAAACGTCAACTATGTTGCCATTATAGTATAGTGTATATAACCATAATACTCCAACCTGCCACCTCTGTGTACAAAAATAATGGCTGCTTGTCTTTAAAGGTACACAAAAGTTGTCCACAGAAATGCTTTTGACACTTCTTGCCACTACACTTATGAATATTTGACTGCTGTCTGCAATTCCTTCATTGGAAGCGAGTAAGATTGAAAAATCTCCAATTTTGTGGTCAGAGACAGAAGCAGAGTTCCTTCCCGCTAAAGTAAAGCAAAAATATCTGAAGACTTGAGATTTTAAAACTGCAAAAGTTACTTAATATTTTCACAGTTTTCTTCTCTTTTGCTCACCGTCTTATGGTACATGTCTGTCCTTACTAGTTATTCTGGAGTGTTAAATAGCTTCTTCTTATTGGTGATTCAATCTCAGCCAGGCACCAGGGGAGCACCAGAATTGTTCTATTGAGGGCTCAGAAAAGACATGATGGTATATTATGTATATGCTGACGATACCACAGATCAGACTTGATTATTTCCCTTGAACTTCAAAAGTTATTTCAAAGTTAATTCTTATCTGGGCTTGCAGATGTGTACCCCGTTTTTCATAACTGTGAGGCAAATGCAGTTCCCATTAATTTTAATAAGACATCAGAATGCTTACTGAAAAAAGCTGTGATGAAAGACAACCTAGGAAGACTTATTGATATTTACGTGTTCTTAGATGCAGTTGTACAAGATACAGCTTTACAAGTTTCTTGTGTAGATTTTTACAGCTTTCCTTCAATAGCAAAGCTAAAAGAGCTTAATTACATTAACAAATACATACCATTACTATATGTTGTGGCTTATGATTTCGAGCAGAGGAAGTTGTCATCCAACTGGGCAAACCAAGGGGACCTCAGAATTTTTTAAGGAATTGTACAATTGCATCTAAGAACATGTAAATATCAATATTTCTTCCTAGGTTGTCTTTCGTCACATCTTTTTTCAGTAAGCATTCTGATGTCTTATTAAAATGAATAGGAACTGCATTTGCCTCACAGTTATGAAAAACAGGGTCCACATTTGCAAGTCCTTATGAGAATTAACTTTGAAATAACTTTGGCAGTCAGACTGGCTTATTTGTTTGGGGTTGAAATGTGCCGGCTGAAATTGTAACAGCAATATAAAATGTTATGAACAGATAAGTAAGATAATTGTGATTATTGAGTTTCAGCAACCTTAGCTATGCAGTTTCTTTGCTCTCTGTGTTTGTTACAGGTGAATAGCCAGTTACAAAATTTGACCTATTAGCTCAACTTCTCTGTAAAACCTATATGTGCATTCCTAATATATGTGTGCTTACTTCTCTTTTCCTAATGTCCAATATAGTGTTGCATTAATGCTAGGTACTCACAGGAATATTGGATAGTCTGATATTGGCAGGAATGTACCGTATGCAGCTAGCATAGCAGTGATGAGTCAGGGCAACAGTCAATCAATACTGTAAATTATTGTTTTTAACATTGTAATCATGTTCCTGCTTACTATTCTGTACTTGTGTGAATGCTTATCTCATGCTCCCAAATTCATGAACTTTTCTGTACTACAAAAATTATAGAATCCAAAGAAAAACTTACTGGTATAATTAATTGGATATAAACTCAATATAAAATAAACCATAAGTAATATTCTTGCTCTTTTTTTTCAAAAAGCCTTTCTGGAGTGGCACAGAAACCATATAAGGAACAGAACTTCTTCAAATCCTTATGCATATTTAAACTATGAGATCCTCTTTTGCTCTACAGCATTGGACTTGAAAACCAAAAGACTTGGCATCTACAACAGATTTTTTTTTCACTACATAGTGAAAGGTAGAGGAGAGTTAAGTGCAGAGCTCATGTGGTACAAGGCAGCTCTGTGCAGAGGCATATTGCTCATTGCTATCAGAAAGATGCAATGCCTGCTTCCCATTAGTGCTTATTAATGTGGTTGCAGAACAATGCTGAAATGACTATTTAACTTCCAGACCTAATGTCAGTTAGTGCATAGTCAGGTCTATAGCACCTGCAATATGTCTGATGTTGATGAATCCACTGATATTAAACTTTTGGGGATCTCTTACTGAAACAACTCCCCAATTTTCAAGATTAAGAGCTTCCACTAGACACAGGATGTACCACAGCAGATTTTTTTTTCTGTTTAGGTACCTCAATTTAATTGACGCATTGACCCACTTCTAAGCCATGGAGAAATTTCAAACTGAATGCTATTAAAGGTGACCCTGCATTAGTTATACCTGATCTATTATTGCTAGTTATTACCTTTTGAGTTCAATAACCTTTTGGTCCAATACTTGAATACTTGAATGAGATTTAGATAGGTATAGTTCTTGATTATTGCAATACGAGGTCCTATCCCCAAAATTCCACCATGTTACATGAGAATTGGACACAGAAGTAACAGATTTACTCCTGCTTCATAGCACAAGACACTGACTAGTTTTTCAGAAACTAAATTAGCACAGTGGAAAAACTCTCAGTAAATACATCCCTCTCAGCTACTAGTCTGGCTCCTGAGGGTAAGGTGCTGGCCTTGAAGTGAGAAAGCCTGAGCTTAGCTCCTTTTCCTGTTAGCAGTCACTATGATGACCTTAAGTAAATGCCTCTATTCTTTAGGTTTAATGTCTGTTAAGTACAGCTAATGATCTTCACCCTCTTCAGTGGAGTAGATTGATAAATGTACGTGAGAGAGTCTACACTGTAGAGTTATATAATTTTATTATTTCAAAGAAGTTATACATCCATGGACAAAAGATGACAACCTCTTCAGTGTCTTTTAGGAAAGAGTTAAAGGAGAAGGAAAAGAAAGCCTTAATTTCCTGGATACTTGCACAAAGCATCTCTGTATGATCCTGTCCTGTTGAAGTCAAAGGCAAAATTCTCATGGACCACAAGGGAACTAGGATTTGTCTCAAGGTTTTTAACATAACAGCAGAGTTCATAGACCTGACCTAATACTGAAGTCTAAAGCCCTAGTGAAACAAGAGGGGCAGCCTGCAGCTACCCTTGTTTAAAGAAAAAAGAAAAAAAGGAAAAAAAAAAAAAAAAGAAAAAAAGAAAAAACAGAGGAGGATGACGAAGAAGGAGGTAAGGAGGTATACTCAGAATGGACAAAAGGAGAGAGCCCCAAAGATCCTGCTCAAAAGATTCAGGCTGTGCACAATACAGCTATAAATTGCTAAAAGATATGCTTTCTTGTGAGATGTCTTGTACTTCCCACTTCTTACTGAGCTGGAAATACCCTAAGGACAGCCTTTCATCCGTTGAAGTATTTTGTCATTTCTGTACCTGGGAGTCAGAGCAGGAAATATACGGCAGCAAAGCAATCATTACAGAGTCCCAGTAATAACAATAATAATAGTAATAATAAAGAATTCCTGTTAGCAAAGCTCCCTTTGGACGACCTGTTCACATTATGCACTGTAACCCCCTAAAGAAACTGCAAATGTTGTAGTACTATTGTCACTGAACTTTGTGTCTCAGAAAGTGCCATGCCTTAGGAGAAGGCTGTTAGCTGTAGGCTTGCTTTTTAATATGACATCTTTTTTCTTTAATCTATATTTTCAAATTCTGCCCAAAGAATGCTTCTAGGGGTGCAGGTAATACAGGTATTGTTTCTATTTATACAGAGAAAAGATTAATACTTGGTTTGACGCGAATAATGCAGCCCTCCCAGCAAAGCAGGGTTAGTAATGTGCCTTTCCATCAGTCAACAGAAATAAAAGACACAAAGACTGGTCATCAACTGGAGATGTAGCAGGGAGCATGCTAGCATTCTCTTCTGGCTGTTGCACAGGCCTTCAGGCAGCTCTTGTGTGTGTGGGAGAGCAGATGGGACCATAATCCCACATCTTGTCCCACACCAGGCAATGCACACCCATTGTTGCTCAGTTTAAGGAGAATAAATAGAAAAAGGAAGCATTATCACCTGTATCTTACAGCAGGGAAGAAACTTGGGAATCTAGTATTTGCTGAGGTCATATGGAAAATTTGGGGCACAGCTGGAAAGATACGAAGTCTCCGTCACCAGGCCAGCTAGCTCACCAGCCTGCATCTGTTTTAGTCTGAAGTCTCATGAACCCATAAAATTCTAGGGTTGAGAGAGGAGTCAATGGACTGTTTGTAAGGGGTCCATGAAAGATACCTAAGTGGCAGTATGGCTTAAATAAACTGTTTCAAGAGAGTGATCTTTGTGTAGCTGGAACAGCTGCATTACTTGAAAGCTGAGTTAAAAATATGTAGCACATTTTAAAAAATTCAGGCCAAATAGGCTTTGCACCACACACTTATGAAGGTGTGTGTTTTATTGTAATTCCAAGAATTATAATAAGAATTTCCAACTCATTTGGCACGGCAGTGCATTGAAACTCTGCATAGCGTATAAAGCAGGAATACCTAAATGATATTCTGCTTTCACTGTGTGTTTCTGCCTATTAAGAGTTAGTTTTACAAAGAGCAAGTATATAATTTCAGATCATTTCTGACTCTGGAGAACATTACAGCCCTCTTGACTAATGCAAGTGACCTAATTTATTTGATCCACAAGTAGGCAGACAATAAACAATGTGATACCACAAGTCATAGAGAATAGAAAGGAGATACTTTGTCAATGCATAGAATCTAACCTGAGCCAAGAGATTATTTGTATGCTCAGACTTTTGCTTCAGATTAACCTATTCATTCCCAGACAGGAGAATTTAACCCTGAAGATGAAAACAAAATTATTCACAACTTTTTTCCATTTCAAATACTTTCATCTTACTTTCCAACCCACCCTTCCTTCACAGACCGTATTTTCATGCTGGCCAAGTAAGGTCCTTCGAGTGGTGCACAATTTTCCTTTAATTTTATGCAGGGGAGACAAAATAAGAGGCTGTGAAATGTCACTGTTTTACTAACGCCATTGTACTGACCTCGTTCACAGTAAGAATTAGTAGCCTGAGAGAAACTAATGCTGTTTTTAGCGAAGTGATTAAGGATCCTTATTCAATCCATGCTATATTTTTTGTTTTGCTTAGTCAACAACAATTTGATGGTAGCATGGCATAAAGTTAATTTTTAGTGAAATGTATAGTTATATTATACAACAGTTTACACAATAAAAGGTCCTAGTTTTGAGACTATAGAGTAATTTTCCACTCTTCTTTGTAAGAATAGTTTTCTAATTAGCAATCAGAAGGATGATCAGAACTGGGGGAGTGGGATAGTCATAGTTTGCCTTTTTCTCCACCTCCTCCTATTCTTTTCTCGTCAAGTTGCTCACCTTAGTACATCAGGTTCATTTAACTCTTAACATTTTCCACAGCACAGAGAAAATAGTTCAATTTTTCTCAAGAAGGTCAGTTTTCTGACATAATGATTGTTTTTATAAAAATATCAGCTTTTGTGTCTATGTATCACAGACTAATCTGTAAGAGATAATGGGTGAGAGGAAAGTTCCAAGGATCCCTATTTCATTATACAGTGGTATAAATGTATGCTTACACCAGTGCCAAAAATAGAATTACAGCATATTCTTTTTAAATGTTTAACGTGAAGAGCAATTCAGTAACGCTCATTTGCTTAAAATTTTTGTTCAGAGGAGGCACATGGAGTAACTTATTCATATGGTACATTTATGGATTTCAGTTTTGTTTATGCCCTCTTTTAAAGGTTTGCCTTGGTGGTGAAGATCCAGACAGCATCCTTGCTCTACTGCAGATCCAAAAGGGACTGTGCTGCATTTTGGGCCTTGCATTTTGAGTATATTCAGCTAATTTGTGGACTTAATTTGGGAAACAAAATATAATTTAATGCTTAAATCTACTAGTGTTTACAAAGGTGTTTATAGCTCTCTATCAATCATTAAGCATGTGCTTACTTCTTAAGCATGCCTTGCTGAAGAAGGATGGTTAAAGTCAGGAAAAGTGCAAGTGATTTGTTGACAAATGTCTTTTAGTCCACCAGCTTTTCTTTTTTTCTCTTTCCAAGGAGCACTACTGCATGTAGCTGGAAGCACTTTTTCATCACTGTATTCTTTGGGTCACCCTCAATGGTATTATCCATTGAGGCAATTCCTAACACAATATTTCTTGAACAGCTTCTAGTTTCAGCAAGTAGGTGTACAGAAGTCATTCCCATTTAATAGATTCTAACCTGATACTGATTTTTTTTTTTTTTTAGACTATTAAACATGGATTTGTAAATGTACTTAAAAATACTTCTACAGTAGCCAGACAAGCATGAATCACCTAGTCCATTTGTGATTCAGGAAGGCAGCTCTAAAGCTTTTGCAATCACTCAAAAGCAATACAGTGCTCCTATCACTGTCAATATTTCACACAGTTGGGTCAGGAACTATGGTTGCAAAGAGCATTGAATTATGGATCTGTACTTTTCAAACAACAAGGTCATTTTTTGGAGCTGTTGGCCACATGAGTCCAGAGAAGGATGTTTAATCAATTTTGCACAAGTGACTTAATGGGTGAAGGTCACAACTGTAATGCTAAACTTTCCAAGAGTAGGTAACCCTTTAATGGCTTCCATTGTCCATGCAAATTTTGACACCTTGGATTCTCAAGAATATGGTCTTTCAGAAGGAAAGAGAAAATGAGGTATGTCTTGAAGCAAACACACAGTATGAAACTACAAAGACAGAAGATGAAAAGAGGAGGGTTAGTATTTGTGAACTGTGATTATTGATGTGTAAATTATACAATGAAATGAGCTATTCTGCCCTCCCACCCACCAAGGCTTTGCCCAGATGAGCATACCTGGAAAAGAATCACTTTTGGCATGTACCTCCTGATATTAAATGATGTGGAAAATTTTGGTTCTACAGATGAGCTCTCAAATGTTCTACATGATGAAAAACAGAATAAAAGCAATTCAAAAGTATGCTTAATTTTAAAATATGTATTGGGAAAGAGAGTATTTGGAGAGGAGCTGCAAAAACACACAGGCCCATGACAGAGCACACTGTGAAACCTGCAGTTTAATCCTCAGGAAAAAAAAAGGAAAAAGGAAAAGGAAATTATGTATTTGGGAACGTATCCCATAGACATTTAGCAAAACCCAAGAAATTGGTAGATAGCTAAAAAGTAGGTATCTTTGTGTTAGTGAGTCTTTTCGTATGGACATGGAAATGTGCTACAAATATAGGGGTTTTGCTGGCAAAATCTTGGGAAGTCCATGGACACTAACGTATCTATGGTGTTGGTCTTAGGTGTTGGTATATTTGTTGATTCTGCCAGGTCGATTGTGTGCTAGTGGCATTAATCTGTCCTAAGTTTTGTGCTCCTTTAGGCTGCACAGGAGCACTGGACAGAATTCTGTTTCATTGAGGCAGTATTCCTTTCAGAGTCCCTTGGTGTAAAGGGGAATCTGAAGTATCTCAGGCCCCTTTGGATTGCAGTACAATTCTTCCTTCCTAGGCAATGCTTACTTAAATTTCAAATTTATTTTTTTCACAGATACTGTCAGGAAACTAATTAGCATATCTTAAAATATTTTGCTTAAGAAATTGCCACAAAATTTCAATAAAATAATAATATGAAGAAAATTAAGAAGAGCAGATTGCTTGTAGAAATTAGCAATAGTTTTGTGAGAAATGTCAAATAAAAAAATAACCATTTTCAGAGAAAAAAAACCCAAACATCTGTCTAATCTATCCATCCACCTATCCCAACAGAGAAAGAGAGAGATACTAGGGAAGACACATAAGAATATGTGTGTCTCTGCCTTCATAGGTATATTTGTAAATACACAGCAGCAACATCGAGAAAATACTTACGTTGATAGTAGGAGTCATTTCACACACTTGTGCAGCCAGGTCAGGAAAAAGAGGTGAGATTAGCCCTTTTCTACTTTCCCAGTGCCAGTGTGTATCAAGAGCCAGAACTGCTGCCAGAATAATTTAGACAAGCCAGGTTGCTGTTCTAAGTTCCAGATGCTTTTCCTGGGTTGCCTGTGGGTAGTTCCGCAACCTGCAGCTGTCAAGGGTATTTGGAGCAGCCATAGCACTGAGTGCTATCATTTCCCACTGTGCAAAGTGGGCTGGAGCTTGCATGGAAAGACCTTCAATTTGGCTGTCTCTGGTTGGCATGTGAGTTTTTATAGCCCTGGAAAAATATGTGTGAATGTGCAAGTGTGTGTGTACACAGATGAATGGGTCGGGAATTTCTTCTACAGAAGTTCTTCTCTCTCTAGTTCATTAATACCGTCCATGCTTCGTAACAACCCCTCCTCACAGGATGAGGGATTTACTAGATCTGAGGGGAGCACTGTGGTTTCATTCCCAATGTAGCAATGTAAAATGTCTGATAGAACTGCCTCACTGGCTAAATAACTGCACTTGCCACATGAGTCCTGGGGCGGGAGATGTAATCAAAGTCCGTCCCTCTGGTCGTCTGCAGCCCAGGGCCGCCTGCCAGGATGTTCCCTTACACAGAGCCAGTTTGCAGGGGTTACTGTTCCTACCAGGACAAATGCATGCTGGCACTGCCATGGAGTAGGAAAAAAGTCATTCCGGTAACCTAATTGAACACGATGTAGTATATTTTTTTCCTCCTCAGATTTCATAACCCAATCACTCTTCCATGTATTTTTCAGTGTCAAAAATAAATGTACTTGGTTATTTTCATGATTGTTTTCTTGAATTACTGAGAACAAAAATAGACATTAACTTGTAGACTTCCATCAAAATATTTCATTTTATACCTACTTTTTCACAGAAAACAAAATGCAAAATTTGTTTAGTTGCTGTATTTTGTTTGTTTTCTACGTTTCCTGATCTCACAATCTAAATACTGTTAGAGAAAAGTCTGGATACACTTCAAAGTCAAGGAGCATGTAAAATTCACTGTGATAAATTACGTGTTTTAGGCACAGTGGAGTTGAATGTGGAGAATACAAATCTGTGGGGCCTTTTCTGTCAGAAATCTTTGTATGTGTAGGTGTGCAAGCACATTCCTGGTATTTATGCTACTGAAAATTTGCACTCATTAACCTGTGTGTACACATTTTTATTTGGATAATTATCATCAGGATATTAGTTTTATGTCACTCATCACTCTAGCTAGACTTTGCAAAAAACTCTAAGGAAACTTAATCTGCACACTACACTGAAATTCAATGGGATGCGTGCATATACCTGATTTAGGCAACACTGAAAACACAGCTGTCACAGATGTATGTTCATATTAACAGCAGAAATTTCAGTGTCAATGAATGAAAAAGGTTATGTCACTTTAGGATGATTTTACAATGCAGAAGACTTACACAAGAGAGTTGTATGTAATGTAACCACATTTTCTGTACTATTTTATTAGGGAGGAAAAGTTCACTGCTATGACATCTGAAGAAGACCACAAAGACCCTTTCCTGAAGACTGTAATGTGAACAGGTTACATTTCTATCAAGTTCCACATTCTCATTACAAGCTTTTTAATGAGAAGGGATTAATTTTCTGCCATTTTCCATTCTCATTACTACTCAGTCAAGGGAACGAGGTATCAGGAGTTTAATGCCTAATTTATATTCAATGAATCTTAGTAGCGAGCTGCTCTCTTTTGACCTTTTCAATATTTTATACTTTTATTGGGTGGTCACTTGACTTCTGCATTGTTTATAGCCTTATTATAGTAGCATATAGAAGAAAAAGTGGACTGGCTATCCAATCAAAACTGCAAAATAACAGAAAGGTCAATTTAATACCATACACATGTATCAGTTCAAGAATATACACAGCATAAACTTTGGAAATCTTTTTTCTGTCAGAACTACAGGAATGAAAATGACACTCTAGTCCATGTGATCAACCTTGCAACCAGAAGTGGGGACTAGGGTGGCTTTCACTTCCTTCTTCAGTACTCACTCAAACCTCTGAGCAATAGGATAAAGATTTACAAAAGTACTTCTTCATGTTTTACAGTTCGCTTACCAGTACTTTGCACAAAGGCCAATTACTGCAGGAGTAAGATGATGAAGAATCAGGTCCATTGTACTGCCCAGGTTAACATTTCTTGAAATGCTCATTAGATATCTATGTGAAATATTTGAACGGATTTTTATAAGACATACAATATGATGTATTTCTGGTACCTTATTTGAATTGACCTAAGCAACCAAAAATTTGGAATCAAATTTTCTCTGAAGTGCATACCTTTAAAAATTCATACAAGAATTAAACTTCTTATCTGTTAGTTTCTTTCAGATTTATTGTAGCCCCAAATACCAAAACATCCCTACACCCTCCAAAGAACTGTATCCTGAAAATATAATACCCAATTTACCCCTTCTTTAAAGTGGATTGTGTACAAATTTATGGCTACAAAGGTATTATGACATTATTTAATTTGAAGTCATTTGCAGAAGCGATGAAATCCAAAATTACCAGCAGAAAACATTCAGAAAAGAAAGAGCTAGTTAAAATAAACAATAATCCATTTTTGATTTTTGTGTGAAGCTTTCTATCTATTTTTTAATTAACAGAGTCTGTTTTCAGAGCTCAGATAATTATTCTTTTAAACCTGACTAAATAATTAACTTATGTCAAACAAATACCACTTCATTACTGGAAAGAAATATAATTGATGTTCTGTAACCCTCTATATAATAAACATACTATTAATTCCTTAACTATTAATTCTCAAAATCCACGTTCAACAGTCAGTTATAATTAATTTGCCATACAATACATGTCTTATTAAATGTAAATTAAATCCAATTTGAGACCCATCGTTTAAAGCATTACTCAGAATGTCTTTGCTGGACTCCCCCAAAGAAAAGTCATTTAATACAGTTTGTGAGGCCAGAGGGAAAAATAACAGTTTGGGTAATGAGGGCACTATCAGACCTGTGCAATTTTAACTGAAAGAAAAATTAATATATGAGATCCTTACAAGACAGATTAGAAAGAAGAAAGTGATAAAAGAAATAATGTGAATACTGAAGGGACCCTTCACCTTAAATGAGCCCAGTCAAATACATTTTTAGCCTCAATGATATCAAACTGAAATACAAGAAACAAAAGATACGTGCCTACTTCAGTAAAGGCAGAAGCCATTACTGCAGAATGTGGTGGAGTAAGTCACCGTTCCAAATAATATACGATAATGTCCCTCATGCACAAAGACAATGCACCTTTAGGGATCAGTTATTTCAATTTTCAGAAAATAATTACTCTACGAGTACCCAAGTAATAAAGCAAAAATATTTTGCATTTGTCATTATGAAAGAACTTCAGATGGAGAGTATGTATGATGGAGCAATTAACAACAAAAATTTGTTGGGCAGGTGGTAAAACAACAGATTATAAAAATAGGTCTGAGTATCACTCAGAACCTGTCTTCTGTTTTGCTACAGCTTGGTAATAAATTTCAAGACAATACAGCTGAATTTCTTGCGAAGTTCTTTGCATTTCCATTATAGAAAATTCTAATCATTAAGCTGAAGTGATGCCTTCAATAGATTAAATGTGGTTACTTCAGGATATACTACATACCATAAATTAAAAGGAAAAATTCTTCACATGATCCCTACAAATGGTTGCTATGCTAATAATGGAGCAAACTATAGGTATTCTTGCTATGAAAAATCCTACACATTCAGAGCATGGCAACAACAACATACTCTGGTTTTTCTTTTTCTCCTAAACTTGCTGTTGTAACAACAACTGTATTCCTCTGATCTCTTTGGTGAGTCTACGAGACAAGGCTGAACAATACATGCTTACTGTATAAGTACAGAGAGTATAGTTGAGAGTATAGTAATATTTTGAGACTTTCTTTTATATAGACAAAATATGCAGCAAAAAGTGAGGAAGTGACATTTAATTATCTAGTCACTTCTGGGAATATTCTGAAGGGAGGTTACTGTATGTATGGTATCTATTCAGTCCATTAATCATTATATGCATAGGTTCCTGGCATGGATGCATTTGATTTTTGCCTGCTTTACCACTTGTTTTGGTATGTTATGTCACGCTTAGCAGTATCAATAATGTATGTAGACATGGACATATATTAACACCGCGTACAAGCACACTTATAGATAGAACCATAGAAACATTTAGGTTGGAAAAGACCTTTGCTACCATTGAGTAGATAAATATATAATGAAATCAATCTAATTTTTTATTAAAAATTAAACACTGTGCAGTAATTGCTGCATAAAAAAAAAAGAAAGAAAAAGAAAGAGAAAAAAAAAAACATGCTCTTTCTCTTCATTCTGTTAACTCTCACAATTGTGTTTTGCTGGTTTTCTTCTGATGCTTCCAGTTCCCTGTGACGGCAACAGTAGTTAAAGGCACTTTGGGCCTTGCAAGGCTGAGTCATATGCTATACATTTCCAAAGAGTCTAAGCTATCTAAGAGTCCCAAGTCCCATTTTCAGAAATGAATTAGGCATTTGAGTCAATAACCCTCAGGGTAGTCTTGCAACCACAGATAAGTGAGCCAACTTTAAATTGACTAGCTCAGGTATTGGTAGCAATCTAGTTGTGGCAACACTGAGTTTACTGCACCATATATTAAGTCCTATATTCCTTCAAGAATTAAGGCTTACAAACATACTTCACTTTTGGAAGTGGAACTTGGGCTTCTAAATCACTTAGGTGTCTCCATTAATTTTATTTTTTATCCCTAGAAACCCTACTTTTTCTGCTGTGTTGTTGTGGGACCTCAACAATACTTTCTCTATGGAGACTTTCTGTTCATAGTATCTTTCAGAGCAATTATGTAGCGTCATGGGGTGAACACATCTGCTGCTTTCTGGGGGAGAAGAATGTAAAAGAATTCACTGAAGACTAGCCAAGGACTCTAGTGAGCTCTACATGAAGACATTTGCTGTTTTGTGCTTTTGTGCCATACTGTGAAAGTTAGGAAAATAAAATAAACTTGTCCTTTACCTCTCAGCTAGATATTTATCCTCTGGTGCCATTCTACTTTGTACAGTATTTTTTTTTTCTTGTGTAGAGGTCAAAGATGAAAAGTTTCATTTGAGCAAAATTAATTCAGTATTCAATTGGTCTCCAGTGATCAGAAAGTAGCATAAGAAGTGGGAAGTAAAATACATTCCTTTGGGTATTCATGGGGAATATACACCTGTCATTGAACTAGCTGATTTGCAGATTTCATTTCTGTTGCACATAAAATCACAGCTTGGTAATTTTATTTTTATTTTATTTTTTGGCAGTAAATAACTTATCTCATATTACAAAGGAAGCTGTAATGCCAGAAGAAGGAATGATAGAACAACAAATTAAAGAACAGCTCTTAAAAGTCTGAAAAACAAAGTTCTGGTGAAGGATGGCTCTTTCTGCTACTATCAGTTGATCTAGAACTGCACTCACTTTTGCTCCTTAGCAATGGCTAAATTTACATGTTCTTTCATCAACATGATATCCATCAAAGCTCTTAGTTCTGTAAGCCCTATATAAAACTATTGGCAGCTTTCAATTACTAACAGAATTTTACAATGCCCTTTGTATCTTTTACCTGTTCCACTTTTAAACCCTCCTCAGTACAGAAAAAAACCAGAAATTCAAAATTTTCCTTTACCTATGGCCCCTAGGTTAATCTTGACCATCACCCCCTTCAAAAAAAAAAAAAAAAAAAAAAAAAAAAAAAAAAAAAAAAAAAGGCTCCAACCAGTAAACAACCCAGCTCCAGAATGGTAAAGCTGGGATTCATTAACATTAATTGTGTAAAAACTTCTCTTACATTTCCATCTTCTTTTGCTGGACTTCTGCCCATTTCTTCTGCCAACTCTTTTTTTCATGCATTTTTCAGCACTTGGTGCTTTTCATAAACTCTGTCTTCTGGAATAAACAGATTGCCTGAATCTCAGCTTTACACTTTTAAAAGTAAATTTCTCTCTTCTATATTTTTTTTTGGAGAGCAACTCAAGAACATGAGCTAGTGATTCAAAAAAGCAAATAACAGAAATTTGATAATAATTCCTGCTTTAAAAAGCTAATTTTTTTTTTCACCAAACTCACAAATTTTGACTGTGTAATTTGTTGGACAATGAAATTTATTATTTTTTAACTCTTTCTGTATTGGGTTTACCCTTTCTTTGTCCACTTGTCCATCTTGCCCGTTATGGCTTTTAAAGTGATGTGCTGACTTGTCAAGCCACGTATCATTTGTCTTTCTCCCCCATCATTTTCATCAACTTTTCAAACTGGTTGACATCTAAAGTGGCAGGAGATATATCAAAAGCTAGACTTAGGAGGTAGATCAGCTGTTATGTTAAGAAAACTATATTTTCTCTGTCTCAGTTCAGCTGAATCATGTTCTGTTAGTCCATTAATTTTAATGAAGTGTTCATCTTTCTAGCCCATGAATGTTTCTGCTCTTGCATTTCTCCTAAGTATTACTGTATGTACTCCTTCTCTTCCTCCTCTCTCCCTGAGAAATGAACACTGGTCAGTACACAATGGCTATGGTACTATCTGCAATGTCTCATGGAAATTTTAGTTCCAGGACTCCTCTGTTCCAGTATTGTCTCTGAAGCACTGTTTTCTAGGTACACTGCACCTCCTAAAGTGCTCTAAAGTTTCCTGTTTGCCTTTGATTTCCATGATGAATCATTTTATGACTCAGGAGGAAGAAAAAAGTTAAGCTTACACAAACTGAAAAAGTTTTATTTTCTTCCAAAGCTGTCCTTGGAAAGAAACAGATACAGAATGAGAGAATGGATTGCCTTCATCAAATAGTCACTTGAGTTTAAATTTTTTCTGTCAATTAGGTATTTTTTCCAATCAGTTGCATTTTATGGAAAGTTAGATGAGTGCATTAAATCCATAGAAGTAACTCCTGAACACATTCTTCAAACAAAAAGAGAACAAGAAATCTCATATGATGAGTGAACACTCCTCTTGCAACAGGCTTTTGTAACGACAACAACAAGATATTCAAGATTTGCTACACTGCAAATTATTCATTTGAATTGGTCCCTTAGTGTCGTGTGGTTTGAAAATGTGTATGCTAAATCAATTATCTTCATATGCATACAAAATTAAATTTACACAAACCATCTAGTCATACATACATACAATAATAAGCCTCTGTCTTTGATACTTTATCTTAACTTTCAGTGCTGTAAGATTTTCTTTTTCTGTCCTCAGTCCCAATTCTGATACTGCTGTGCATGGAAAGTAACATTAGAGACGCAGATAAGCTTTTGAATAAGCTCTATGTTATTTGTGTGGGATGGGATCCCAGTGCAAAGGCTGAACTTCCAATATTTCCAAATGGAGTAGGAAAGGGAGTATTAATTCTGACATACAAGGTAAAATAGAAGCAATGTAGGGCAGAGCATGCTAGAGATTAGGGTTCCTATTTTACTGCAGCTGTTGGGTGTAGAACAATTTTGAATCTCCCTTCCTTCTTAGAGGTCACTAGTAATTGCTACAAGAGCATCATAGTTTTTGTGCCTTTGTGTCTGGTCACCTGGACAAAGAGAGCTATGCACTTAGTGCAAATTAAGCAGTGCTTGGTTATTACCCTAAGAGTTGTTGCCCTGGGAAAGTGTTTGAAGCATTTAGGATCAGTGCACTGTGGTGCTCCAAATGCTTCTTTTCCACGGGAGCATTAAGTAATCTCCTGTACTCATCACCATGCCCCATCAACTTCACAATATATTCAAAGGATGGTCTTTCCTTTGACTGCCAACAAAGAGAAATATGCTAGTTGGAAAACAAGCATCAAACAGTAAAATTTCCCAGAGGACAGTAATTCCATTTTCCACCCAGCTGTGGCACCTTCTGAAGTAAGCTGTCTTTTGAGCATGCTATGGTTGGTTCATGTAACATCTTCCTTACCTGAAATAACATTTGTTGAAGGTGGGAGTCTTCCTGGATTTATCTTTCTTCTTTCCCATATTTAAAAATATTCCTCACTATAAAATCGTGTAATTTTCCGTGTCTGAATAACGCCCAGATTCACCATCACTAGAATAATGACTCTGAAAGAAAAAATGAAAGGGAACAAGTCACTGCCTAGCCTCGGAAAGATTGGGTAAAGGAAGAGAGAGGATTAATGTGGAAATGCAATGAGAATGAAGAATTGGGAATACATGGCATGCAAAAAGCAGACAGTAGAGATGGGAAAAAAGGAGATTAAGAATTTAAGATGCACGGAGGTGAGGGAGACATCCAGCAGAGAGTGTCTGACTGACTCCATTTAACTGTACTTGGAGGCTACTTGGCTCTTCAAGGAGCACAAAGCACCCTTGAGTATGAATTATATAAGAAGCTCCAGAGGCCAGCTTGTCTGGAGCTGAAGCCAACTATTCACCTATTAATTTTCATTTAAAAATGTGACTGCAAATGTTCATAGAAAATGAATATAAGTAAGTGTGGCTGGACTGACCAATCAGAATGACAGATGGCCCCTCCCTCCCCCCTCTAGAAAAGAAAGGAAAGGAAGAGATGAAGAGATTTATGAGTTTAGTTAGTTAGAAGAGGCCCAGCTAAAACGTAAAATTACAAAACAGAAAATTGGTTCTGTTTTACCTCAAACCACGACAGTAAGCTAGTAATACCTTTATGCTTGGGGCTGTTTGACTGACGAACTAAAGTGCTTACTTGCTCCTAAGTTTACTTAAGCTCTGGATAAAGCAAGACCACCAGAAAAGCATAATAGCTGAGGGCAGGAAAAAGCACCTGTGGAATCCAGTGGAAACGGTTTATTTATTTTAAATAACAATTGGTGTGCGCACATGCACATCTTTTGGACTCAAAGACCATGAATGACATTTTACTGGAAGGAGCACAAGAAGGGTCAGTATATTGCTCAATAGCTCCCATTCCACTTGTATTCCTACAGATCTTACAGTAGAAAAATATCCAGACAGAACTGACAAGAGTTCAAACTGAACAGAAAACCCACTAGGATATGTTCAAAGCAAATCATTCAATAATGTCTTCATATTCAAAGAGAGGTCACTTTCCACTGTAAGTCCTAGGAAAAGAAGTCTGAATTTCAGCAGGAAAAGGTGTCGTAGGATTTTGTGATTACATAGTTTTTGTCATCATATGAGCAAAGATTGATTGGATAGGAACACTGAGAAACTAACACTTTGATCCAAACATCTTAGAACACTGAAAAAGTTTTTCCTGGATCTGATTATAGTTGGGGCTTGTAATTGACATTAGAGCTCTTGTAGAAGCATCTTTCTACTTAAGTGACACATTAGGTCTTGTAGGAATCTTGGCTGCAACTAATCAGCTGATGCAGCTAAGTGAAGGAGGCATTGAAGTGCTCTTTGTGACCCATGACTCTAAAGTATTTTAAATCAAATATATCTTTAGGTACACATTAGAGCAGCCATAAACACACCTTAAGCTGAAGAAGCTGTCACATCTCAAGGACAAAGAGCATCATCTCTACTCGATTCCTACAGTATCATTTAAATATCATGAATGAGTAACATAGCAATTGATTCTGCATTTTAAGACAGCTTTTTTTAAATAACATTTAGAAACATAGATCTTCAAGTCATTTTGCCCCAGCACACAGATCAAGGCAAGGTCAGGACCATTAGAAACAATTTCCCATTGCTTCTTTGAACTGTTTACAAAATAACACAAACATAAAGCAAGATCTGAATCTCATAAAATGTATGTAATGAATGATTTTCTCTGTTGTAGGCTTTGATAGCTCCAAGAAAATGTGACATATTAATTGTAAAAATCTAAATATTTTGGCACAAACCTCTGCAACTGCATTCTACTGAATCTTAAGAAACTTCCAATCTGGATCTGGATCTGTGTCTGGATCTGGGTGCATTTTAATCCTCTCACCACCCCACTGTATATAGTGTTAACTGCTTCTAGTCTTAGATCAGCAAACTGATATTATCTGCTACAAAATGCCATCCAGTAATGAGAAGATGTTAGCTGGTCTGATTCTAAACTTTGGGATGATGACAAATAAGCTTTCCAAAACTATTGACAACTGTATAGATTCTCCATTTACATTACCTATATTTTAAAAGCTGTGTCACCAAGAATTAGTTCATCAAATTCATTCCCAGCTGCAAGGTGATGCTGCATTGACAGTACCTGGTTAGCTTGCCAGTCTGCTTTTCTGAAAGATACAAGTCTTCTCAAGAGGGTAAAATGCAGGCATTCCTGAAGAAAGAAGCAGAATAAATCAGTCAAATGATACCATGCTTCTTCTTTTGTATTTCAGGGAATACTGAATTAAGCTTCTATGCTCTTTAAATTGCAGTTTTCACAAAGACAGTTTGGAATCAGTAAATATCTAAATGCCAGAACTAGCTTATTCAAGTTTCCTTGTGGGTATTCACCTCAATATCATCCACATTATGTATTTAGAAGTGAGCCTGATTGCTGCATTCTGAGCTGTTTCTTTTTTCTGTGCCTTCCCAGATTTTGCTCTCTGCAATGCTAGGATACAGAGGAAAATGCAAAGCGCACGGTTTTGTTCAATCAGAACTCAGATATCATCTGTTTCTGACCTGAATGCTCCCCTTCATGTCTGCTGGTGACATTTAGTAGAGATGGAAACCTGACTAAGAAACAATGGCTAATCACAATAAGAGTAATATTCCTCACCTCTTGTACAGATTGCTATCTTACTTTTTCATTAACTACTATTCATAGGAGCAAAGATGGATCATCTTAAGTCACAGAAAGACTTTCATTGACCCCACAGATTCAAGAGACCAAGGCAAGAAAAAATTGTCTGCAGCAACAGAGATGAGATTCCAACTGGAATGAATGTACTGCTTTGCATGATTAATAGATTTCCTGATGTACGATATCACTCCATCTCCCACATTCTGCCCTACACACATGTTCTTCAAGCAAAAGAGGGATAAGCAAGTGTGATTACATCCCCTTTTCGCACCATAAATATTAGGACTTCTGACTGGAGGAAAGAAGAAAAAGAGCCTGTCAAGGAATAGTCCATAGAGGGTATGGGACAAAGCAGGATGGTGGTTGGTGTTTGAACCCAGATTTATACTAGGGGATCTTTAGTCTCTCTGAGCAGTCAGGATACTGATCTCAGCTGACTTGCATCAGGTAACTGATCAAAACTAACTTGTCTTACACGGAAAGACTGCATGACCGCAAGGGGAGACAGTGGTTTAGAGGATGTCTGATTCCTGGCTAGTGGAGCAATTTGGAAGGCTGCTTTTGCAGGGGATGTAACTATATCCTGTGAATTTGTCTTGCCGTAGTATTTCCTTTGGCTCCATTGCCCACTATCAGGTTCTTTCCTTCTCTGTCCCCTCAGATCTGGAGAGGAAGAAAACTTCAAGCAATAGAAACTGTTCCTACTTCTATCATTTGCCAAACCTATAAATGTAGGCAGCTCCTGTTGTGTGAAAAGTGCTCAGACAATTGTATTAAGTGGGAAGTTCATGAAATGTGATCTTGGATTAGTTAAATAAAAGACTCCACAGTCCCTCTCCACTGAAGATCTGGGTACCACTGTTTCACATTAAACTATTAATTTAAATGGTCTTTGGCCATCTTCAAAACCAAAGAAAATTAAAGACAGCTTTCCTATTTCCCTGTACTGGAGCTATGCAGAAAACAAATTCTGAACTGCTACAAATTGCTGATTCAGGTTAGGAATTAATAGTTAATTCAGTCAGGAATTAATAACTATTTTTGAGAAGGTAATGTTCCGTAAATAGAAGCTGAATAATAATTAGTAGACCTCCTTTTCTTTCATATTTCTTGGTGCCTTCTGGAAAACTATCATTGCCTTTTCAAAGTTAATGTTACTGTATTAAGGAAAGATATCAATGATAGTGAAATAAGAACAAAATTTAGGGACAGAAAAATAATATAAACCTATTTTCTACATGCCACAAAGTAGTATTTATGTTGTTTAGTTCTTAATGCTATATGAGAAAATGGAACAAAGAAATTTCTAAAGAGGCATAGGCTGTAGGATTATATGCAAACCAGCATTGTCATACACACTGGCAAAAAGTTCCACACTGATGTGGAAATCTGTGATATCTGAATAACATCTATTCTGCACTCTATCCAGCAACATTTGACCAGGTCTACCTGTGTTTGAACATCAGAAAAACTTGGACTTCTTCAGAAGCCAGGTTCATTAGCAAAAAAATAATCAATAAAGATATGGAAGTAATATTCAAGGTTTTCAAGTGACCAGTAAACTTGGTGGTTCCTTTTGAGAGCATTTTAATGCCAATTCAGAAAAAAATTTTTAAAGGGCTCAGCAACATTTTTGGACTCAGGGGCTAGGTCTGTACGAGGAAAGTAAATGGTGCATGGGGACATTGTGGGTCCCTGGAAGTTGTGGTCTATCCCGTAGGAATGTTAACCAATGCACCAGGAGCTGATGTTGACTTGGAAGTTCACAGACAATTCCTGTGTATATTTCTCGGGTACCAGCAGGCAGTTTGTGTGCCACTGTTCTCTTCTGCATGGCCCTATGTTTTAGTGGCATATGCTAATCAATCTTGGTAATGACGGACTAGGTTTTTGAACGGGTCTACAGGAGCAAAGCTTTTGAGGAATGTTAAAGCATCTTTATGAAACTGGTCTAAGAGGGTATTTTGCTAAACTGCTGGAAAATATTTCCTTCAACCCATAGTATTTTATGGCCTCCAATTTTTAATGTAGACAGAAAATCTTAAGCTGATTTTATCTGATAGAATTTTCTTCAGTCATAATTCTAGGGCCAAAGAGTAGCTCCTCTCTAATTTTTGTTGAGAGGTAAGTGAGTCCTCATCTGGTGTAGTTAGTTCAGTTGAACAAAATTTGTGTTTTAGCTTAAATGAAGTTTTGTGGGGGAATTTTCTCTCTCAGCTGGAACTGCAAATGGGTATTGGCCATGGGTTGGTCCTGCTGTCAATGATAATGGGAAAATTGATGGTAGATGACAGGAACAATTTGTTAAGCATACTAGCTAACTCCTCTCACAGTTTAAAAATGTCTAATGTGATTGGTTGCTAGATGAACTGGCTGTTCTGAAGAACAGATGGGACTGCAAAATCAGGGCTTGGCAAAGTATGCCAGAGGTGGGGCTAGATCTCATTTTGAGCCTCTGTTAATGAGTGTGGGAGGGGATTGTTTCCCCAGTCTGGAATGGTTTACAGCAATGTGAAATTTCTATGCATGCACAGCTAACTCTCATCCCCCCACCTGCAGTATGCCCATGATTTCTCCAGGGATGTGTCATCGCATACAATATGATCACTAATATAGTGGGAGGTGGTATTAGATAACAGTTTGCTAGCATATTCTTGTATATTAGCAAAATACATTTAAGTCACATGAGAATTTTTACTTAGTTTTGAAGTGCTATAAGACATTACATGCTAATAATTAGGATAACAGAGAAAGGCTGACTTAAATCTATCACAAGGGCCAAATTAAGGTTTTAAGGCTGGTCGTTTCAATAGGAGCCAAGAGGTAGACACTGGAATATGTTACAAGCCAATTAAGAGACCAAGTGAGTGCCCCAGCAGAATCAACAAATATTTGGGTAGTAGTTTGAAACTTACCCATCTAGTACTCATAAACCATAGTAAATGCCAATTAACTTCGGTGTTTTTAACAAGCTCTCTGACTTTGTACTGAAGTGAACTAGGAGCTGCAATATGATTACTGCAGCTCAGATGTTGGGGTGGTAACCTTTAGGGAAATGGTGGTAATGAACAGCTGGTAGGCAGCTAACAAGGTCTGTGGTTTCTTAAGTACTGTTACAAAACCTTCCATCTAAATATTAAACCAAATCAGTTAGGGCTGATCACAAAAGTGGATCACAAATAAAAGAAGTTGTCAAACCGTTTTATAAAAAATTTAACTATTAGAAGTATAGGGGTCATTGTTATTAGAAATTCAAGAATATGAACTGTAAATCACCTTTGTCTTTGTGAGACCTTTTTTTTTGATGTAGACACTTTGGAAGGTTTCCCCTTGCAGTAACTCCAGGGTATCATTAAGCATATCTGCACCTATGTTTTGAGGAGCTGCTCTGGTCCCTGCATCATTGCTTATACTTATTTAGATATCAGGACCAAACAGGGTTGTGAATAAACAGCAGAAAATTGACTGGCTTGTGAAAACCCAAGGTTTTAGTAGGACTTTCAAATTCACTGTTTTAAATAGTATCAGGTTTTCACCCACAGTCATAATATAGATAAATACTCATTAAAGCAAGGACTGAGTGGAAATGTCCGGTTTTCCAGGTAAGCTTCCTACCTACCAAATTCTCACATTATTCTTGTCCTTTCTCTTTACTTCAATAAAGATTTAAATATTTCAACAAGGAGGAAGAGCATCAGTAGGAGAGCTGGAGAGCATCCCACGTCCAAAATATCTTGTGGCAATAAATATAGCATTCTCTCTTGAAAATAGATCCTTCACAACTGGAGAAACTTCTGATGCATTCTCACATCTCATGACTGTTGAGGTGTTCAATGAAAGTAAATCACCATCTGCCTTCTGATTTTGCAAAACAACTGAATCTACCACTTTATTCCATTGCTTTTTGGGGGGTTAAAATTATCCCAAAAAGGAGCAGAAGGAATTTTTGTTAAAAGTGGTATAAATGGCTCTTTTTTTTTTGTTTGTTTTCTTTTGAATTGAGCACTTCTTGCTTTGTTTGTTTTAATGCAAATTAACAGAGAGGAAAACCTTTTCTTTTTTACAGGTTCAACTAGTCTGGTTCTCCTTCACCTCTAATTTGTTTGCCTGGATGGCCAAATGAGGAATCAGCCTATATAGAATGGAACAGAACAGAATGGAACACAACAGAACAGTTCAGGTCAGGTAGAAGTGACCTATAATGATCACCCAGTGCAACTGCCTAACCACTTCAGGACTGACCAAAAGTTACAGCATGTTGTTAAGGGAACTGCCCAAATACCTCTTAAACACCTCTCAAGGAAGCCTGTTCCACTGTTTGACCACACTCTTGTGGTTACCACCCAATTCAGGCTAAAGTTGAAAAAAACATGTTTT
This sequence comes from Limosa lapponica baueri, assembly GCA_002844005.1. NCBI lineage: Eukaryota > Metazoa > Chordata > Aves > Charadriiformes > Scolopacidae > Limosa > Limosa lapponica. Next base: position 148,784 of record KZ506301.1, on the reverse strand, counting down.
CACAAGATGCTTCTGTTGTGATGTGTTGTATGACGGTAACAAGCAAATATCAAGATATTTAACATGGTGCCATATTAGCTGTTGTGCTTTCTTTTGTAGGATTACATAGTGGATCTCACTCTATAGGTTTTCCCTTCTTCAGGAAACACTTGTGTTGCATTGCCTTTGCTTCTGCCATAACATAGAGATGCTGTTGCACTGAATGCATCTTGCCCATCAAACAATCTGTTTATCTATCCTGCTGCACTGTTTCTCTTGGTGACTAATTAACCTGTATGACCTCCATGTTAACTAACCTGTATGACCTCTACATCACTCAAAAACTTGGACGTTTTAACACTTAGCGTTATCTTCCCTGGCTCATACAAATTATTGGTAATTGCACACAGTTCATATACAATTTTGCCTTTCTGTGTTTCAGATGACTGTTACCAGATATTTCTTCAACATTTTTCATCTATTATTTTGTCTTTCAGGGGCAACAGCGTACTACCTATACACTACTGCATGCTTTTTAGAGTGTGACTATCGATATAGGATAAGAAGTGAGTTCATTTAGTGGCCAGTCCACCCTAAACTACAACAAAGGCCTCACTAAGATGTGGAGTGATAACTTCATGAACTTCTCATTCTTGTGCAAGGGAAAGGATGTACAACTTTTAGCTTTTAGAACAAAACTACAGTGTTTGTTAGTCTTTAGGGGCTTCTGCAGAATTTAGCTGTTACTTTTCAGCACAAAGATGGCTATATTGTAGAACAGAGATAGTAACCCCTCTATGGCTTATCAAAGTCAAGCATTTTTAGAAAAAGAGATCCTAAGGATCATAATATCCCCCAAAATAAAGTCTTACACTTTCAAAGAAAGTACTTGCAAAGTTTAAGCTGGCATCAATAGCTGACTAAGGCTGATATAGCCCTAGGAGCACAGGTAATTAAACTTTCATTATTCCAGACGAGACATACTTCGGTACAAGAAAAACCAAGAGTCATAAATGCAAACACAGTTTAAAATCCCAGCCTCTAAAGCCCAGAGTATCTAAGCAAATTTGAGAGAAAAAATATTAATATATACTACCTTGGATTTGTGAGGAAATAAAAATAAATATCTGTATTCGCTACTAAGTGCTTCCCTGATTATTCAGTCCCTTGGATGCTGTCATCCCTGAACTTACATTTCCCAAAAATTTAGCGTTATTTTAAATTTCAAAAATAGTATTGAGTTAATCTTTTTTCCTTTAATTTTGCACCACTTTTCAATGTATGTCTCTTTCTTAGCTGCCCTGGTTATCTGTACTACTGTAATACCTATTTTTCTTAATCTCCTGTTAGTTTTTACTCTCATATTCTTCATGTCCTAAGAATGCCATTCTTTACATGTGAAAGGGGAGAGGGAGTGGACAAATGAATACCAGCCATAACTGTTAGTGCTATGTTTGTTAGGAATTCTTCAGCACTCTTTCTGGATGAGAATTCTGATGAAGAATTAGATTAGTTTCCCATTTTGGCGTGAAATTCTGCTATCAAGAGAGAAAACATTTAATGCAGATCAGGTGACATCTGAAAAATACATAAATACAAATCTGGAAATGGAAAAAACTGACCAGGTAATTATTAGGATTTTCTCCTTTTTCCCTCTTGAACAAAAATGTAAATTAAAAATGGATACAGACCTGATAAAGTAATGCAAATTAATAAATAGACCCTTGTGAAATTAACTGGCACTCTTTGTGGATGCAACAGTCTGACTGCAAGATCAAGCTGAAATATTACAAAGGGATTCTTCTATAACAGAAGACAGCAGCTTCTTTATGGAAAATGGGAGATATAATAATTTGTTAAAACCCCATCACTGCAAATTAAAAACCTAATGTACCTTGCAGGTACAGAACAGTAAGGTTTGTAATGGTAAGATTTAATAAGGTAAGACTATTGATGAGATAGATGAAAATTAAATTAGAGAAAATAATTTTCTACATTGCCTAGGAGCCCTACACTTGGAGCTTGTGTATAGGAGATGTCTCTTCTGAACAAAACAAAAACCAAACAAATGAAAAACCTCTCATATTCACTTAAAAACTGCCCTATAAAAAGAAGTACTTGAGGGGACCCACATTGTGGCTGGGATCTGATTGATCATAGATAGTGTAGTTTTACAGACTCATAGAATCATAAAATGGTTTGGGTTAGAAGAGACCTTTAAAGATCACCTAGTTGAACTCCCCTGCAATGAGCAGGGACATCTTCAACTAGATCAAGTTGCTCAGAGCCCTTTCCATCTTCACTCTGAATTTCCAGGGATGGGATATCTAAGACATATCTAGGAAACACCTTATTTATAAATCAAAGTAATATATTGGTATTGTGTGCATTGTAGTATCCTTTTTTTATCCTATGTTTCAAACTTTTATCCTATATTTCTAATATAGGGAAAATATTATTTCCTGTAATCTCACCCCCATAAGATTACGAGTAAAACCTGTTGATAACTTCTGCCCACAATGGTCTCTCTCTTTTTTTTGGTGACAAGTGGTTTTGTTAAACTTGTTGCTGTGTACTGCCATATCGCTTTTGCATTCAATTTCCCTGTTTATCTCAATTCTTATATATGGTATTGATTCTATAAAATGGCTTCTGACTACATAATGAAATATCTTCTTTTACTCATGATGAATTTGTTCACAGTTCATTTATGAGATGCTCCCACAGTTTTTATTTTCAGAACAGGTTGAAATGTTCTTTTCTTACTTAACTGCTCATATTTTACTGAATAATGCATATTATTCTTTTTCCCCCTAAACTACATATGTGGGGGCTTTAGACTCTTCTATAAATAGTTCTGATAGCTCATTTCCCCTATAGCTAGAATACATCAGATGAAATTAAAACCCTCCATTTGAACGTTTCCTCCCAAAATTTTATCTTTCTGAGTTTAGATTCATATTCAGTTTTGTTGTTTTGTTATTCTAATTTTTTTTCTATAGAATGGTCCAAAAACTGTTGGTCCAAAAATCTGTTACAGGAGTGTTTGAGAAAACTCCATAGTTCTAACTAGTCTGCTTGCTGATTGAATTGCTAAACTATTGTTAGATATTAGCTGTATCAGGGAACAGGAAAGAGAGTTTGGACAGTGCAAAGTATCTGTGCAAAGGTGAGGCGTCTGGAGAAAAAGTCTTATGAAGAGAGTCTGAGGCAGCTGGGGTTGTTCAGTCTAGAGAAGAGGAGGCTGAGGGGAGACCTTATCACTCTCTACAACTACCTGAAAGGAGGTTGCAGAGGGGCGGGGTTAACTCTCTTCTCCCAAGTCACAGGCAGTAGGACAAGAGGAAATGGCCTCAAGTTGCACCTGGATGGGGCTTTGAGCAACCTGCTCTAGTG